>JAHBCN010006992.1:0-30000 GCA_019359885.1 Listronotus oregonensis
TTGTGGAAAGCTAAAGAATGTCGCACAGTATTGCAATTTTGGTCAGTTTCTACCAGAATGCTTAAGGGACAGATTGGTTTGTGGTCTGCAATCATGGAATATTAAACGTAAGCTGTTATCCGAGGATAATCTAACTTTTGAGAGAGCCTATGAAATTGCTCTGGCAATGGAACTAACCGAAGGTCAAATAAAGTCAATGGGAACAGATGGTCATCAAAATGTTTCTATGGTAGAAGAGAATTTGGACAAAATTTCTTTTAAAACCAAAACTAAATCAGGACAAGTCCCTGGAAACAATAGTAGAAGCCATGCAAGTAGTGATCGTAGCCATGGAAGTCAAAATTCAAAGTCAAGTGGTCAGCTGAAGCCCTGTTTTCGTTGTGCAAGAAAGCAGATCCAAGAACTTGCCCTGCGAAAACTGGGAGTGCTTCAAGTGTAAGAAAATTGGTCACACAAGTAGAGTTTGTCATAGTCAAAAAGTCAATGTCCTTGAAGGTGAACAACCAGATGAGGAAGATGGAGATTCCTTAGTCCTAGGAGTGTTGTTGTCATTGGAAACAGGTAAAGCGTCTCCTGAAAAAGTCCATTTGGAAATCGAAGGTAAGAAGATACCATTTGAAATTGACTCAGGTGCTTGTCGTACTGTGATGCATGTTAACGATTTTAATAAGTTTTTATTCAAATTTAAAAAGTTTATCCTGTAAAGTATAATTTAAAAGTACTTACTGGTCAAGGAGTAGATATTATAGGTGAGACTGATGTATTTGTCAAAGTTCATAATGAAATTGTAAATTTACCATTAGTCATTTTAAATAGTGAAAACAGTTTTACACCTTTGTTAGGTAGGAACTGGTTGGATAAATTACATCCGAATTGGAGAGAAAAAATAAATTTTGGTCAGATTTCTAATGTCAGTACAGCCAATGTGTCGAATGATTCTTGCACGTCGATGTTGGAAGGTCAGAACAATGTCAATATGTCCAGTCAGTATAATAAATGCGCGTCTGAAAGTCAAGAAATCTCTAATTTAGTCTTTAAAATTAAATCAACATTCAAAGATAGTTTTGATAATTGTACAGATTCTTTTATTAAGCGTTTCGAAATAGATTTAAAGTTAAAACCCGATTCTCAACCCATTTTTCATAGAGCATATGACATGCCATATGCATTAAAAGAAAAAGTAGAGATAGAGTTAACTAAAATGGTTAAATCAGGAATTTTAAAAAAGATTAGTTTTAGCAGTTGGGCGAGTCCAATTGTTATTGTACCTTGAAAGTCTTCAGAAGAGTTACGAATTTGTGTAGACTTCAAGAAGACTCTAAACCAAGTTTTGGATAGCGATCACTGTACCTTACCCGTACCTGATGATATATTTGCTTGTTTGAGTGGTCATCAATACTTCACAGTTATTGATTTAAAGGCGCTTATCAGCAGCTTAAAGTTAGTGAAAATACTCAAAAAATGTTAGTAATTAATACCCATTTAGGTCTTTTTGCTTTTACTAGACTAACGTATGGTGTGAGCTCGGCTCCTGGTATTTTTCAGTCCGTTATGGACACAATTTTATCTGGATTGAGCAACACTAAGTGTTATCTAGATGATATATTGATTTTCGGATCTTCACTTAATGAGTGTCACGAAAACGTCGTTAAAGTATTCAAACGTCTTCAAGAATTTAATGTGAAGGTAAATGTAAATAAATGTAAGTTTTTTAAGACAAAAGTTGAATTTTTAGGTCATGTTATTGATATTAATGGAATACATCCTACAGAAGAGAAAATCATAGCAATCAAAATGGCGCCTGTACCTAAAACAATTACAGAATTAAAGTCATATTTAGGATTAATTAACTATTATGGAAAATTCATTCCTATGCTATCATCTAAACTAAAGCCTCTTTATGATCTGTGTAAGAAGAATGTTAATTTTTCTAAAAATTGGACTCAAATTTGTGAGGAAACATTTCAAGCTAGTAAAGAGTGGTTAACTTCTGATAGTGTCGTATTGAGCCATAAAATTGATAATGTTGAGAAACCGGTAATGTTTGCATCTAGTATACTATCTCCTACTGAGCAAAAGTATAGCAATTTGGAGCGTGAAGCTCTTGCCATTATATATAATAAATATCTTTATGGTCGTAAATTTATTCTAATAACCGATCATCAACCGTTACAATTTATATTTGGCAAAAATAAAGGCATTCCAACTACGGCTGCTGCCAGAATCACAAGATGGGCTGTCACTTTATCAGGTTATCAGTATGATATTCAGTATAAAAAAGGTTCAACTATTTGCAATGCAGATGGTCTATCACGGTTACCATGTAATGATAAGACAACTGTAAATGATTTTTTATATTCGTTTAACTTGGTAGAGAAAATGCCTCTATGTTCTGGGGATATTGCTAGAGAAACGGATAGAGACTTATTGCTTGTTAAAGTGAAGAATTTTATTCATCTGGTTGGCCCTTATTTGTTGAAAATGATGATTTAAAACCTTACTTTAAACGTAGAAATGAACTCTCAGTGGAGCAGAATTGTATTTTGGTTGGTAGTAAAGTAATTGTACCACAGTCACTATAAACTGAGGTGTTAAATTTATTTCATGAACAGCATAATGGAATTGTTCGTACCAAAATGCTATTACGTTCCTACTGTTGGTGGCCAAATATGAATTTAGATGTAGAAAAGTTTATTTCATGTTGTCAAACTTGTCAGCAGTGCCAAAATTTTACAAACTCAAATAATGTATTGTTACCATGGCCTTCAGCTCCTCATAATTTTTATAGAGTTTATATTGATTTCTTTTTCAAAAATAAACACGCCTTTTTAATATTAATAGATCAAAAATCTAAATGGTTGGAAGTTAAATTAATGTCAAATGGCACTAATGCGTCAGAAACAATATCAAATTTAAAAATATTTTTGCAGTTTTTGGTCTTCCTGCGGAACTTTTTAAAACCCCTTTCTAATGAGTTTGTAAGATTTTGTCAGGCAAATGGAATCAAACCTGTTAAATCACCTCCGTACCATCCTCAAAGTAATGGTGCAGCAGAACGTAGGTACAAACTGTTAAGAAAGGGCTAGAAAAAGCCTTGTTCTCACAACGAGGGGGAAAATATTGCTAGACATGTTATTCTGAGCAAAGTACAAAATTTTTTTTTTACTTACAGAAATACACCCGCAACTATAACAGGAATATCTCCCGCTCAAAATATTTTTAAAAAAGGCCTAGAACTAGATTTGAACTATTAAACCGTCCTGCCATAATGTAAATCCTAAAGTCATTTCCAGTAAAAATGCACATGTTTTATACAAGGTCAATGATGAAGTTTTTGTTAAAAATAAACAGAGTAAGCTATGGCAGAGGGGAATTATTGTGAAAGTTCTTAGTTACTGTACTTATTTGGTGGATATCGAAAATGTCATTAAATTTGTGCACTCCAATGATTTGCGTTCAAATTCTTATAACTCGGTTCTTTTTTGAGCCTTGTGCCACACGTTGAGTTTACCAAACTATCATCATATTCCACCAGAAAAGACAGAACTATCACCAGATAGTGATAATAAATCACCTGTTGAAATTCAAAATAATCCTAAGTCACCTATTGTAAAGGAAGTTGAATCGGAGGATAATAATACTCAGATTGAGAAAATGAATCCCCTAAATCAACTTCCTCAGTGACACAAACTCGATTTGGTCGAATGGTTAAAAACCAGTAAAGCTGGATCTTTAATCAACAACGGAGGAAATGTTATATCTGGAGTGAATTTCCAAACACACACCCACTGACTGAAGTATGGCAGTAAAAGGGGTGTCATAAAAATTAATGTTAAGATGTCTGTCACGTTTAATCTTGTAAAGTCTTTTTTGAGAATAAAGTCTTGTGAAACTAAAGTTGTCGTTTGTATTAGAAATACACAACAGTCGGATTATAAGGTATTCTTTTTAAAGAACTCCGTAATATAGAGGGTCTTAGGCAGTACTCTACAATCCGACAAATTCGATAGTCTGACATCGCCCTACAAAACGTTTTTCGGATTACCGCAGGTCCACTGTATTGTTTATATGGCAATACAGTACAACTTCTTTAATCCGGACACATACTTATTCAGCATTCAGAAATCCGAACGCGCCACTGCCTCAATGATAGTCCGGACGCTTTTTGTTAATTATTTTAGCTAGCCGCTACGGAACAATATTTAAAAGAAAGCGCATAAGTTTAGATTTACAAGTAAAGTCTAAAGTAATAAACTTAACTGAAGCAAGAAAAAAAGCAAGATATTAATATATTACATATATAAACATTCCCATATTATGTTATATATAATGCACTTAACCACTTTTAACCTCCTCTTTAGTAATCCGGACACTTCACTAATTTAGATATACCTCTTACATTTAATAGTCCGTATTAAAGAGACTGTATTGCATTGAGACTACCTTTTTTCTGTAAATAAATAGGTACAGTAACATACCAAAGCTTTCCTTTAAATTTTTCACACGAATGTTTCAATCTTTACTTTTTTGCTGTGGGTACATCCAAAACTATACTTTTTAAACTACTGCAACCATATCCTATATCCATTTTTTTAAACGTTGAAAAATGAAACAATATAAAAATAGTTTTACTCTACCATATAATTAAACAGAGTTGTCAATAAAGTGTGCACAAATAAGATTTTTTTTTAATCATAATTTAAAAATTTAAATTTAAACAGGAGGCCCTGACTTTGTATCTAATTATAATTTGTATTTTTCCGTTCTGAGAAATTTCAAAAAAAAATCCCTTAGTTGCACACTTAAAACAAAAAAAAAAAAAGGAATAAAGGTCCCCATGGGTTTTCTTAATATAATTTAAGAAAGAGAATGTCAAAATAGGGACATAGACTTTGTTCTAATTGATAATTGTATTTTCCTACTAGAAATTTCAAAAAAATCCCTTAGTTGCACATAAAGAACAAAAAGTAAAAAGGCCTGGCTTTAAACAGAAAGCGGATAGGACCGTTTTCATAGGATAAGGCCGGAGATACGGCCTTTAGAAAGAATATCTGGTTCCTGTAACAAGGACCTGGTAGCTACCCACGTCACTAGACCGGGAGAGGAGGGCATGATGGATCTAATCGTCTGCTCGTCATACTCTCCAGGAGACAGGGACACCAGAACACATCAGAACACATTGTGCTTGTGTCCGGTAGTGACACGAGTAAGAGGAGATGTAAGAACTCTCTCCCAATCTGGTATCGGATTCATTAGAAGTCGATCCTATTGGGAGAAATATAAAAAGGTGTGAGCCAAAATAGACCGAGCGGTCGCAGTGGAGAGCGTAAAAAGTCCACTCACTTTAAACCTACCTACCTACCTCTTACCTATGAGGGTTGATTTTTATTTAAAAATTTTTGAATATTAGGACAAGTAGGCGTAATCTTTTTGATAAAAAATAAGAACTATTAAACCATATTTAACAGTTTTTTATCTCGCTATAATATTTTTGTTTGTTATCACGTTCGGGGGTAGTTACAGTGGTGATTTTCTTATAGAAACTGGCGGGAAGTACACGATTTGAATGTTTAATAACTTAGCATATCTTAGTAGTTTTTTCTAGATTTTTCAAGTAGTATTTGATTATTTTCATATTTTGGGGATGATTTGGCCACCCATGAGGATTGATTTTTAGTAAATAAAAGTTTTGAATAATTAGGACAAGTAAGATTGGGGCATACAGGCTGAAATGCAACGGCAACTGGTGCTCTGGGCCTGCCCTAGGACACACCAGAATAACGAGCAGTATCACAAACCCAATATTTGAGATGAGCAGTGATACAATGCCAAAACGGATAAATACACACAGACCATACAAAACCTGGGGCGGTAGTGAGCGATCTCCTGGTCAGTCTCGGAATTTGGTTTGGTATACCGATGGATCCAAGACTGACAATGGAGCCGGCGCAGGAATACATGGTATGACCCCTAGGTTTAATGCTTATGCTTCCCTGGGGAAATATGCCACTGTTTTCCAGGCGGAAATATATGCCATTGAACTTTGTCTGCCAGAGAACTTGAGGAGGAGATATAAGGGCAGGGACATTACTATCTTCTCTGATAGTCAAGCGGCCATAAAGCTTTGGCATCTCAACAAGTCAACTCAAGGTTGGTTTGGAACTGTCTGCAATGCCTCCTAAACCTGGCTAACCACAACAAAGTTACACTTTCCTGGGTGCCAGGACACAGGGAATACAGGGCAATAAAATGCAGACTCCTGGCCATGAGGCCCCGCAGCAATGTTTGTGGGCCTAACCTGTTTTTGGAATACCAAAAGCCTCGGTTCGTGGCTACATGACTCGGTGGATTCAAACACAACATCAGTCATACTGGAACCACATTCCAAGGCAAAATCACACTAAATCAATGTTGGACTCACCATCGAAAGCATTGACAAGTGAACTACTAAAACTAAATAGGAATCAGATTAGAATAGTGACAGGATTAATAACCGGACACTGCACCCTAAGAAAACATATGCACACTATGGGCATCTATAGAAAGAACCCATTTGCAGACTATGTGACGAAGAGAGAGACAGCCTCTCACATCATATATGAGTGCCTGCACACATACTGGAGAACAAATCAAAACCTCATGGTGGACACTAACCACCAGGAGGCTGGAGACCAGAAAAGAACAGTAAAAGGGCTACTACACCTGTCTAAGGTGTCAAACCTTTTTTAACTGAAACAAATACACAAGAGATACAACAAGCCCTGTAGGCTGCAGTGTCGAGGCGGACAAAACCTCAACTTGTGTATTTAATTTATCAATCAATCAATCAATCAAGCGTAATCTTTTTGATGAAAAAAGTAAGAACTATTATAAAATATTAAACAGTTTTTTTATATCGCTATGACGTTTTTGTATGTTATCACGTTCGGGGGTAGTTCATCCCTTCAATACAGGGGTGGTTTTCTTATAGACACTGAGAATAATTTTTGTATGTATGAAATGGCTCTAAGACAGAAACTTTTTTAGAAACACGTGTAGATTTTATTTATAAGAAATTATTTTAAATACGTTTTATATACAAAAAAACTTCAACTGTCTAGCTTTATCGACAAAGTTAGATTTGTCAAGCTGCAGAACAAATAGGTATTTTTTTTAATAATATAAATTGTTTATAATAAAATAAATCCAAAATAAACAATCAAACAAAAGGTGTTGTCCAAGAAATTTAAGCAACAATTTTAGTTAATCCCTTTTTATGGAATAAAACTTTTGGATTTGTAGAAACCATTGCGTAATTAGTATGATAATAATCACCTTGTGATATTTTGCAATATAATGTAATACTCTGAAAATACAATATTGCAACTAAATAATGCAATTTCTAAAGTTTTTTCCCGAATTTTGCAACTACACTATTAACGACTTAATATTATCAGGGCATTTATCTTAAAAAGAAATAATGAAAATTCTCTTATATATACAGAAAAATTAATAATTCATTCAGTATTTTTCTGTTTTTGAACGAAACAACAATAATAATGAAGGTTTTTATTCTAGCTAGTTTCTTGGTAGTTGCCACTAGTGCTTCTATGGTTGAGAGCATAGACAACTATTTCAAGCTTTTAAGGTAATAACTGTTTTTATTTATTTGGCATATATAGGTATTTTTACAATGTACAGTGTCCAACGGTATTTTTTTTAATATTTGAAAGAAATCGTTAAATTTTAAATAAATATAACAGAAATTTGAAAAAATTATAAAAATGTAATTTTGCACAACAAAGTAATGCATTTAAATTTAAAATTTCGTTGCAGCAGAATTTAAACAAATTAAATTAAAAGATAAAGAGTACAAATGATTTTTTATGTAAGGTAGATTTTTTAAAAGATAACACAGGCTCACAAATAAAGTGGTGTGTGCTGAGTATCGGAAAAAGATTTTCTGGCGTAGTTTTTACCGCTAAACACGAATCTGAAGTCAAAATTGGGGGTCAAACGGCAAAATGTCAAAAAAAAAACCAAACAACCGGTACGGTTCATTTACAGGCAGAAACCTGCTACCACGGGACAACTATATAAATTATAAGAGATACAAAAAATTCCATAAAACAAAAAATGGAGCTTTCCAAATTCTCTATATAAAATGTTTTATAAACCTTTTTGATAAGATAAATAATTAAAGAGATATAAACAAAAATGTAATTTTGACCAAAAATTTTAGTCCAAAATAGATTTTTTTTGTTGTAATTTTTGGGGTTTTTTATTATAAATCATTTATTTCATTGATTTTATTTCCAAATCACTTAAAATTTGCAAAAAAAATCTAAAAAGGAAAACAATTTTCCAGGCGTATCTACCTTTAAAAAATTCTGAAAATTCGGTTTTTTGATAATAACCCAAAAAATATTGCATTTAGACAAAAATAATGTACTACTTAAATTCAAGGTCTTGTAAAAATTAATATTTATATATATAATATATATATATATATTATATATATTTAATATATATATATATATTTATTATATATTATATATTAAATTTTTATAGACTTTCATTAAGTAAAGTTTTTAAAACATTTTTTATAAAAATGTAGGAAGTTTTACTTGGAATGCAATGCTATTTCTTATTATTTTAATTCTACCAAAAAACATTTGTGAAGGATTTAATCAATAAATTTTTGTTGGTTATATATTAATTAAAAATTATATATTATATTTTTCGCACAGCAAAACCAAAAATATGCTTTTACAGTTTAAACAAACCTTATGTAAAATTTTGTCGCCTAACTGTAAAAATACCTTTGGCATATTATGGCTGCATGACATTATTAAAAACAAAGAAAAAAATATTCTGGGATAAATTTAAAATAGTCTAATCTAACAATTACGCTTATTAAAAAATCTTAGACCTTTAAATAAAGGACTGTTGTTTTCTTATAGCTACAGCACTACAAGACCTACAAAAACCAGGCTGAGGAAACAAAACGTTTTGCCATCTTTAAAGATAACCTTCGCAGAATAGAAGAACACAATGCTTTATTTGAACAAGGCCTCGTATCTTACAAACAAGGTAGGTAAATTACACCACGGTACGTTAGTCTTGGGCTTTAAGCCTTTGGGGATTATAGGATAAAAATTAGACTTCTGTTTTGATTAAAGATCATGGTGCAAAACCCAAGTCTTATTTATAGATGATAAAATAACATACAGGAACTTGTTAATTCTTTCTAAAGCGCTCAAAGTATTGCTAAAAAAGTTGCATTCGAATATGGTATTGTTCCATTATATTAAATATGTGTTGCTTCCGCAAGTTTCTAAAATATCAAACTTAGTTGAAAAAATTGTATTTTAATAGTTTAGATATTCAAGAATACCCCTTTAAAAGATTTTTTTAAATTCAAAATATTTTAAAAGTTATTGATAAAGTTGTTGTTTGGCGCAATAAAGCTAGAATGGAAAAATAAAACTTTAAATTTATTTTTTTGGAAATTACTTTTTTCGAAACGTTTGTCACAAAATCTTTAGTTCTAATTGAACGATTTTCTTGAAAGGTAGCATTAATTTTCTTTATATATCCCTTTATGGCAGAAACAAAAAAAGAAGATTTTAATTTTTAAAAATTCAAAAAAGTTAAAAAATAACTGGAAAAAAAACCTACAGTGAATTTGAAAATTAAAAAATATTTTTTTTTGGTTTACGCCATAATGACATTTGTACTGATAAAAAAATCTACCATTTTTTTTTCAAATGGTCATCGTGACAAGATGGACACGCTCTTTTTTCCCCTCTACTTTAACAGCGTGTAAGTTTGTGAAATATGTTTTTTTTTGTTGCATTTTTTTTGGGAATCCTTAAAATATAAATAAATAAATTATAAAAAAATGTATAGCCAAAATATTTATTATTATTTTAATCAAACGTCAAAAAACGCTCAAAATTCACGCTTCTAGATTAGAATACCCCTTTAAGGTGTAACTCTACTCGGGGCGCTCTAAGAAACGGTATTTTCACCATTTTATGTCAAGCTTCTATCAAAATTATTAATAGAAAAGATGTTGGGCTTAATGAACACACTCTTAAACTGCTAAAAAAATTTATATTTTAATAATTTTAAACATTTTGTATACATAATAATTATAGGTAGTGGTAACGCTTTAAAAAGCAGACATGTGAGTTACGTTGTCCATATCTCTGGAACGAATCATCTGAAATTAAAACATTAGGTATAACATTAAATTAGGTGTAACAGTGGGTCCGATTCGACCTACAATAATTAAATTTTACATATAATTAACAAAATGACGGACTATTTTAGAAAAAAAATATTAATAAAGTGCTTTTTTTGTGGTTTTTGCTTTAAAAAAAAAATAGTAAAAATTAAAAAAATATGAGGGTTATCTAGTTAAAATTTTATGAGAATCAGTTCAGTAGTCTCTAAGATTTGGAGAACGTAAGGTCGAAAAACATAGTTTCGAGATAAACGCGCTTAAAGTCTTTTGGAATTTTTTTTACCAATATCTCATCGTCGATGCCTGCACCATACGAAATTGCTTCTGTTTTTTCCTGGATTTGACTTTTATCCTATTTATCTTCTGTAAGCTTTATTCTACCTTCTTTAGAAGCCTCTGATGATTGGCGGTTTGTTAAAGTTATGCGCGCTAGTCGCGTTTGTCGCACGCTCGGATAATAAAACATAAGAGGCTGAAAAGTACATTTAGAATGTCGGATCATTCTAAAGTTTTCAGAGAATGTTATTAAATGCATAAACTTTTAAAAAATAGAAAAAAGAGAAAATAAATAAAAATGACCCAGAAAACTGACCCCTTAAGCCAGTCTTTCTCAAAGTGGGCGATAACGCCCCCTTGTGGGCGCTGGAGGCCTAGAGGGGGGGCGGTAAGGGACCCAGAAAAAATTGGGGGGCGCTGATTTGATTTTGGGGGGCGATGGGTGATTTGTAACGTCAGCTACTTCATATTTTAATATTCAATGAAATTAAAACCTTTCACTACACAACATCCATTTATTAGTTGATATATTAAATATTTAATATTTTTAATGCGTTCACAACGCTATTTATATGTTAAGATATTTAGTAATAGGTATCAAACACTGAAATATATTCGTGTCTTCAAGTGTCGCAGGTGAGGTGCCCACCTCCGAAGACACGTGTTAAAAATATGTATATATTGTTGCGGTCAAGCAAAGCACTTTTTTTATGTACCCAATCTAGTAAAATTAAAGAAAAAATAAAATTAAGCTTAGAATGTTTAATTATAATTCACGTTTGGAGCAAACAAATATGGGACGATTTATTTGTGCAATCCTGTATTTTAGTCCGTCAACGTTCGTCGGTCCGTGTTTTCGAGTGCAGGTGCCCAAATACACAGCCGCGGCTTGCGACCGTCCGGCGACTGACGTGACTAGAGGTGTGTCGTTCGTGAAGGATTCGTTCAAAAGAACGAACGTTTTTGACCCACTTGCTGGATCGCTCTGCGATGAATAACGAACCTAGATTTGTTTTATGTGTACTCGTATTGTCGGTTCGAATCAGTTTTGGCTATATACCTATTTGGCAATTAAAAGAACTTTTTTCTTTGTTTTAACTATTTTTTGACCAAAACTTAATTTGGAGGTTCATTTGTAGGTTTTATTGATTATAGTTTTTAAAAGTTTTATTTCAAATATGTTTTTTAAAATAATAATTATACCAAAATAAAATACATGCAAATAATTTCTTTATTTAAGAAAACTATCACATTTTTGTTGAATTCATTACCGATCGAGTCCGACCGGCATCGGCATCATAATAAAGTGAATCGGTTGCGGTCGAATCTTTTCAAGTGAATGCATCAAATGAATTGATTCAGTAAAAAGATTCGAACTTTCCACCTCTAGACGTGACGTTTCGCCGCATGCACGCATCTCACTCGCTCGCCCTCTCGCCACTCTGCCCGCTACCCCGATACTCTTAATATTGTAAAGTTGAATTATAATTGCTCAATGTTGATAATTTTAAATAAAATATACCTACTCTTAATATTGTAAGTTGCAATAATAGTGCTCTCTCTGGTAGGAAAAGTGTCGTTTAGAATATAAGTTTAATTAAATTCCCGGCGAGACTAATATGTTATTAAGATTTTTAAGGTGGCGAAAAAGTGGGGGCGCTACAAAATAACTGATTTTCAAAGTGGGCGTTAGACAAAATAAGTTTGAGAACCTCTGCCTTAAGCCAACATATTAGCCCACTGCCTATAAGATATTTCTCGGCAAACCGACGATCTTCCAAGACCATACCCGGTATTTTTGTTATGATTTCAGGTATTGTGTTGTGCATTTTTTGGACATCTTTTTTAACTTATACGACAACAATTTAATTTAGCAACCCATCTTTTTACTAACCTAATTAAAAAAAAAGTTGTTATATAATTTTAACCATTTTTAATACAGGGTGATTCTTAAGTTATTTTTTTTTAATTGTGTATAATACTTGTTAAAATAAGAAACTTTTTTAAATATTTTTTTTTCAAAAACCAAAAATCAACAAATCTACATAAATTTATTTAAAAGTGTGTTTTATTTCGTATTTACCTTTGTTTTTTGTTTTGTTAATCACGCAGTATGAATCAGTCGCATTGCTTTTACCGAACGAGGCGAGGATTAATTTCAATTTTAAATCATTGTTAATGGCACAATTCAAAAACAATGAATACGGTGATATATTCCTCATTTACAGAGAGTATCGTTAATCTGCGACCGTTGCTTCGAGATTGTATGCGCGACGGTTTCCCTTGCGGGCTCATTCTGGACCCAAGTACTCGGGTGATTGCAAGTTACGTCGGCCTAAGTAAAAAGTGTGGACAACATTGCGGGAAAATTACGTTCAACGTGTCCAAGCACTACAGCCCGAAGACTTCTTGGGCGGTGACAACTTACTTAAGACAGAACGGTATTTGACACACCAAATGAAGTTTCTCATTTTTTAGTATTTTGAAAAAAAATATTTAAAAAAGTTGTTTATTTTATTGATTTCTATATGCAGTTAAAAAAAGCGTCAAATTAGGAATCACCCTGTATATTTATTTTAAATATAAGTATTAAACCTAAACCACTGCGCTTACGGACACCCCTATGTAAGATAGCTGTGTTGAAAGTTAGTTTTAAAACATAACCTAGTGTGTTAACTCCACTTTTTATCTATTTCTTTTGCTTCTATATTATAATATCGGCATTTTATGATTACTGGTCAATGGAATTGCGTACGATAAGCAAGCATCTTTTGTATATTTATTTTAAATCTAGAATTTAAACTTAACAGGATAACATTATCTAAAAATTTGAAATTATTACTTTTTAGGAGTTAACAAATTTACTGACATGACTCAAGAAGAATTTAGATCGTACCTAAAACTAAGCTCTTCGAACAAACCAGCAATAAACGGCACCTTTCACGTTAAAAGCAGGCTGGAAGTTCCAGCTTCCGTTGACTGGAGAACTCAAGGACAAGTAGTGGCAGTTAAGAATCAAGGGCAGTGTGGATCATGCTGGGCTTTCGCTGTCGTAAGTACTTAAATATTTCAGAAGCTGATACTGGATGTGCAATCATTTAACACGTAACTAAACACATATGGTTATCCAAATCAAAATTATACGTCAAAAATGGAAGTTTTATTGCATATATAAACCATTAAATAAAATTCTTAGTGCTGCTTCTGCCAATTGTGAGTTGTAAAACTTTGGCGAATAAATCTAAACATACCCTTAACCCATCGAAGAAAAAGGTACCAAAAGTACCCAGTAGGTGCTTTTAAACAGTGAATATTGAGTGGATGACTGATGCGGATTATTGACTAGAAAATAGACCCAGAAAGCGCAAAAATAACCCTCTTGGAACACTTTATACCCAGTACCCCTGCCAACTTTACCAAAAGAATTTTGATTTAAAAACTATGGCGAAAAATTATCAGCATACGTGTAGGTCTGTCTATCTGTTGTTCTAAGGACCAAGCTCGGCCTATACTTTTGTTTAAAAAAATGGCAGTTCTGGAACAATCGAACTAAATATGCTAAATTAATTAAGCATATTTAGTTCAATTGCATAATTATTTGATGGCATACTGAGTATAATTATTCCAAGTTGTCTATTTTTGCACTTTCTAGGTCTATTTTCTAGTGAATAAACCATAGTCATTAATAAATGATCAGCATAAAGTAAATATTTACTATTTAAAAGGGCATACTGACTCTACTAATAATTTGGTGTTTTATAAAAATCATATTTCCGATACAAATTTTATAAAACATTATTTTTCTTAGAAACATTTTTAAAATGTTTTTCAGCAGTTATAAATGTAAAATGGGCACCATTTTATAAAATACTTCAATCACCATAAATATTTTGTAATGGTTATTGAAATTATTAAAAAATAATTATATAAACATTTCGGTTAATCCTAAAAATTTTCAGGAACGGCACAATAGAACTGTTTTATTATTGCTTCTTTTAATAGCACTAAATAAATGTTTTCTAAAAATCTTAAGGACATACTTTTTTAGACAAAAATGCTGTTAGAGTCGCCACAAATCTCTTTGAATTAAAACGAAATGCTCCGCTGTAACAGGGAAAAGATATACAAAACACACAGAGGATGCCATACTTATTGACTTAATAAATAAGTAATATGGATCTTCGTTTACACGCATTTCCCGTGGGCATTAAAATTTTTGGTGCGAATGAAATTTTACTGTAAAATATATATCATGTTTTTATCAAATTTTAAGCGCAATTCCTGTTTACTAATAATTTATAAAAAATATTTATTTTTTGTACTTAAATCAACTTTGTGAATTCAAGTCATTTTGCAAACCCACTTATGCCAAATTATTTTAATTATAATACATTTTTAAGTTAGCACGTTTTTAACTGTCGTTCACAACAGAAATATGATAAAATTGTAACTTTACATGTCTGTCTTGGAGTTACAAACTTACTAATGGACATTTAAAATGGCTGCCTTCTTTAAAATACTTTTGTGTTAGTAGCAAGCATTTTAAGATAATTAAATTATAAATCTATTTTTATAAAATCTACATAAAATGGGATTTTTTGAGTTGACAGTCTTAGGCAGAGTAGTGATTAAACAAAATTTGTTGTGTAACAGGCATTCTTAAAATAAATGTACATAATTACCGTAATCTACAACTTTTGTCATGACGATCATTTGATATATTTTTAAAAGCAAAGCCTAGGTATAGTTATAAGAAAACATAACCACATATTTAATGCAAGAAATATATTATGGCAAATGTGTTTTAAAGCGTAGTTAGCCGCAAGAATTATGTTTAAAGGAAAACAATTTAATTATGTTATCACTTTGTTCCTGTTTCTTATCTACAGCAGACTGCATCTCTATGAAAGAATTATATAGCAAGCTCTGGAGCAACAAGTTACTCTAAAAAGCAAAATAGTACTAAATACTGGTTTAGAAAAAGCATTTTACAAGATGATTATCTAATATAATAAAATAGTTTTAATAACAGTATTAATATGCTGTAAAAGACTCTTACAAAGGCGGTATAAAACAATTTAGTTTTGTAGAATAGGTTGTTTTATAGCTTAGTAAGTATTTTGTAACTGCTTTATTAAATATTTTATAATAATGTAGTAAAAACGTTTTAATAATAAAATAATAAAACATTTCAGTTGCAGACAACTATATAGTGTTATCCACAACTGTAATATAACTAATTAACACCTTGTAAGCATTAATAAAACAAGAATAAAACAAAAAAGTTGTACCTAATGTGTTATAATTATAAAATAAATTTGCTATTTGGGTGAGTACGATTGGTCCCTTTTTTCTTCGATGGTCTGACAGTCTAAAATTTTGCATAATTTTATAGGTAATGATTTATATGCAATTTATTTTCTAAAAATAATATCAAATTGTTATAAAAAAATATTATTGTGCGTGATGGCAAAGACACTTTAAATAAACGTCCATTCATAGTAAAAAACATACTGCTTGTATATTGAGTATAGATACTACTATAAACTACTATTACCACGGAAAGAGGATACCTAATCGGTGCATGCAGCAATATGCGCTCAATGGATACGCATCTTAACATACCACCTTAGATAAATTAGCAAATACAATTAGTTATAATACCAAAAATACTACAATTAATTTTAATGCGAGAAGCACAAAATTTTTTGTTAACCTTCAATAGTTGGACGAGGACCTGACCTCGTCTTCGCGTACTATGTGAATGTTCTAGGAACACTGACAGGGCCCTTTCTAATCTCTACGTGGAAGAATAAATTTAATACATAAAAAAATATTTATACCATACCTTCTGCTTTATTACAGGTCGCTTCCACTGAAGCTGCATACTACCGTAAAAGTGGAAAACTTGTTTCTCTTTCTGAACAACAATTGGTTGACTGTACCACCGACTTCAACTTTGGATGTAACGGAGGATATTTGGATTTTACATTCCCATATATACAAAAGGATGGTATTCAATCTGAGGCAAGCTACCCATACACTGGTAAGTAGAACATTTAAATATTACATTATTGACCTTTAATGTACAGGGTTTTTCGTATATTTTTGGGCTCCACCAGAGCCTTTATTTTAAGAGTTAGAAGACACTTTCAATAACGAAAGTTGAAGTATTTTCACCAAACCATTAAAATTAGATAATGGGTTTTCTAACATGGAAAATTTAAATATTGTTTTAAACAATACTAACATAACTCACTTTCAAAATACAACAATATGTTAATATCATCTTTCTTTTCTGGCACAGTGCGGTTTTTTCCGAAATGTTTTAATTAGGTTCCTTATTGTATTTATTGATGAAGTCTGTCTATTTGGCAATGACTGCCTGTATTGTTGGTGAGTCCTTTTAAGTCTGTGGCGATTCGCATAGTATATTCGTATTATAGCACATATTTTTTCTTTGGAGTAACCCATCTAACAGCAGATTTCTTTAATGCCACAAAATATTTATGACATTTAACTGGCAGTCAAGCCTTTCTGGTCCTTTGCCAAAAATAATAGTCAAAACTTCTGCAAAAATTCGTTTCCACTCCTAATCTTTGAAGATGAAATTGTTTCTACCTCTAAAGGAAAAGCCTAACTATTTGCCAAACAATTTACTGCCAATTCTACCCTTGATCTTTCTATTATTCTTCCTCTTCCAACAGTTGTCTCTGTTCCTCATAAAATGTCCGGTAATAATTTTAAAGTCAAAAAATCAAGCGTATTCTTTCTTCTCTTAATATTGAGAGCTAGAAGGCTGCACATGTGCAACCTGTCCCGAAAAAAGGATGCAAAAATCTCCCTTGTAACTATAGACCTATATCTCTTCCCTCTGTTGTCTGCAAAGTAATGGAAAAATTCATTCATTCCCAAATTTTGAAGTATCTGGAAAAACACAAGATATTACATGATAGACAGTACGAATTTCGTCACAGAAGATCTACAGCTAATCTTTTTCTTAGTCTCACACAACTAGAACAAGCCCTTTTAAGTTTCTTGGTGAATCCCAGATCGTTGCTCCTGACATATCCAAAGCTTTTGATCAGGTCTGGCATGACGGGCTTCTAAACAAACTTCCTTCTTATGGTCTTTCACCTAAGCTTTGCTGTTGGCTTATAGGAAATTTAATTCTCTACAAAATCGATTTCTAATGTTTTTTTCCTAAAAATCAATCAATCAAAATTGTATCTTTCTTGAGATTACATTATTCGTATTATTTTATCATTAAAAATGTCTGCTCTTATTCTATGCTCTGTAACTTTATTTCTATTTAATTTAGGGAAAAAACATAGGAAATTAATTTTGTAGAAAATTAAATTTCCTATAAGATTATTAAAAGCAAAATTTGACAAAAAAAAATCATATAGTTAGTATGAAAATATATAATATATATATATATATATATATATATATATATATATATATATATATATATATATATATATATATATATATATATATATATATATATATATATATATATATATATATATATATATATATATATATATATATATATATATATATATATATATATAATATATATATATATATATATATATATATATATATATATATATATATCAGTAAACTTCAACTCAATCTCCAAGGGACCGTTAGTCGAATTCGAGTTGGAGAAATTCGAATTACAGAAAAATACGCTAAATTACGTTTTTTTTAGTTTTTATTAGAAAACAATTATATACATATGTACCTATGCATTATTATTTAAAAAAAAATCGGTAATTTTTTTTTGTTTAAATACGGACCATTTTTCTTTATCTATAAAATCTTCTACTACATTTAACGAGCTGTATACTGCATTAGGAACATTTTCTCGACGAAGCAAAATTTCTTAGGGTTTGGACAGCAAAAACGCTTGGTCAAATGTAGGAGCAACAGTTGTCTGATCATCATCATCATAATCACTTCTTCTTCGAGTCTGAAAACCATAACCATTTGATTTTAACGTTGCTAGTTTTTATCTTAAACACCTTTGTCATTAGGAATAAGATTTTCTAAAACTACTAAAATGTCTTCGTCTGTTGGGAACCCCATTGTTTGCACATCATCGTCAATTTTAACGTAATCTTCAAATGAAACATCATCGTATTCGTTGCAGTTTTGAATGAGATCAAATTTGTTTTAATTCAGATAGTGGGAAGTCATCTTCTTCATCCCAGTCATCAGTCGTAGTATTCTGCACTATCTCATCTTTAACAAATTCTGCCTTCCTGAAGCAATTGATGATTGTTTGTTGTTTTACATCCAGATTCAAGTTTTATTTAGATCTCTAATTGCGTCAAGTAGCGACACTGTTGTAGGAGTTGGTTCTTCCATATGGGCCCTTTCATCACGATTCGTTTTCTGTAATGCTGCTTAAGATTTTTTATAATTCCCTGGTCCATTGTTTGTAAAACAGAGGTCAGATTAGGAGAAAAATATTCCAGTTTAATGTTTTTAAGACTTGTACATCTAGGTGTGCGGGACAGTTGTCGACAAACAGTAGGATTTTCCTATTTTGGGCAAAACATTTTATCCAGCTTTTTGAGCCACTTCTCATAGAGTTCACTAGTCATCCACGCTCTTTTGTTGTACTCATAATCCACATCAAGCGATTTTATGCCCTTAAAACAACGAGGATTTTTGACTTGCCAATAACGAGCAATTTCAACTTTTCGGTTCCACTCATATTGCTTGCAACCATAACTGTAATTCTCTCCTTGCTGTTTTACCGCCAAAACATTTTGACCTTTAAATGCTAATGTTTTGTTGGGTAAACATTTAAAAAGACGCCTGTCTCGTCTGCATTAAAAATGTCATTTTCGTCGTAATTTAGGATTAAATGAAATTAAAACATTTTCCAATCCTCGCTACATTCTAAATCTGCAGATGCACCTCACCACAAACCGACATTTGGACCATATTACGCCTCTTTTTAAACTTATCTAACCATCCCACACTAGCTGAAAAACTTCGCGACCCAAAGCATCAGCAAATTCTTTAGCTTTTTCTCTAATTAGGGTTCCTGAGAGAGGAAGGTTTTTGACGGGCGGTAGTAACCCACTTAACCATAGCTTCATCAACATCATTATTAACACATCTTGTAAGCCTTTTTCGTTTGGAGTTAAAATCATAGTCACCTTCTTTTTTAAAGTTTATCTTTGTTTTTAAAATGGTCGATAACGTGTTAGGGGGAATTCAAATTGTTCTGCGATGTCTTTTTTCTTTTCGCCTTTTCAACTTCTGAAATTATTCTCAATTTTTCCCCAAGCGTTAAACATTTTAAATTTCGCTTTGCCATTTAATTTTTACCAATACATCCACGTACACATTAAAAATCCAGCAACCCGTAAGTAAAAATTATTTATAAAATTACCTACGATGCTTGACAAGAGACTAACAAGATTTTACCTGTAGCTACTCGTCTCGCGAATCGTAAATCCCGAAAATACAGTAGGTATTTCCCCGAAAATTCGAGTTAGGGAAGTTCTACTGTATATATATATATATATATATATATATATATATATATATATATATATATATATATATATATATATATATATATATATATATATATATATATATATATATATATATATATATATATATATATAAAATATATATATATATATATATATAAAATAGGGAAAAAAATTTTTGTTTTATCCGATGACAAGTTCTGACGGTTCAGTAAAATAGTTTCGTACTTTGAAGTTTCTTTTTACTCTTAAAATAAGTATTTTGGTGATGCTTCAAAATATACGGAAAAAACCTTTACTATAGTATGGGTAAAAAAGTGTATTTACAAATTTACTTTTTTGAACATAAATTACATACATAAATAATTTTTATTAAAGTACGTCGGCATCTTAACTTTTAGGGTTTTATCAATAACGTCTTTAAAAAATAGCTTAGTATTATAAAAAATAATTTAAACTTTTAAGTCATAGTAAAGGCCATAATTAATAACTATTGGTTGGGTTATTAATGGTTAACAAACAAGACTGATCTATGATATATTATAATTGTAAAATGTTATTTTTTACAGCTATCGTCGGCACATGTCAATACTCATCTTCCAACGTTATAACTAAGGTTAGCGGCTACATAAGAATTCGCCCTGAAGATGAAAATGCTCTTCTTGATGCTGTTGCTAATGTAGGGCCAGTAACTGTTGCTATTGATGCCAGTTACATTTCTGCATACAAATCTGGTGAGAATAAAAAATAAATTTATACATGATTTGATTTGTTCATGCATTCTATAATTAAATTAAGCAATAGCAACTACTTTGACCCCAGTAAATAAGTAAAAAAAAGTATTAGTCTAAGAGCCAGCTTAAAGCAGACTATCAATGAGCTAACATTATAGATAGAGAAAGCATTTCATTCATAAACGCAATCGAGAGCTGCGTCCAACATGTTTTTGTTTATTATTGGCGATAAAATGGTATAAGCATAGTTTGTAGTTACTTGTGAAATGATAATCCAGGAATCATATCCGTCAGTTTACACGCTTGGCACTGCCTTACCATTTTAATTTATTAAAAGTATTTACACAAAACTGAAGTTTATACAACTGTCACAAAAATTACCCAAACAACAAACACCATTCACACTAAAATGCCATATTGAATGTGTCATCTGTTGAGCGAAGCCATGGATTCTAAAGAATTAAAGGATCACCCACTCTGTGTTACAAAAATGGCCCTCCAGTTGCAGATGGCGTTGTCTTCCAGAGGACCGTTTTTAAACTTTACTTTATATATTGTGGTCATCAGCGCCTCCTAGTGAGGGTAACTTTTTGAGCAAAACAGCCATAAAAGAGGGTAATCCTTTACTTCTCTAGAATCCATGATCGAAGCTGAAGGTGGCGGAAGTACTCTTCTACGAAAAATCCGCTGTTGTCACGTTGTCGGGCCTTTATTAGTACCTGTCCAAAAAGATCATTACTTTCTGTGTTATACTTTATAGTAATAAATATAACAAATATTATTCACAGTTTAAAATACAATAGTATAGCTTATTTTGATGTAATTTTAGGAATAAATTAGGTAAAATTTAATCATAATATGTAAATGAAACAAAAAGATACTTGGCAGCCACGCTTTACGACAAAATAGTATCTGTAGTAACCATTTTCCCGGGTTTTGGTGGATTTTATTGTTTCGAGTACAGAGGTTCATTCATCGCTAGGCAGAACCTTAGAATGTGCGTTTATGATGCCACGCTTATGCCAAATCGATGCTTTCTCCAGTTAAACTAACAGCTCATTGCAGACTACACATATTTTAACAAACCTCAAATTCCATCCAGTGAGTCTGTTATACCCACTAAACATGATATGGGGACTAGCTAAGCCGGGCCGCGGTGGGTTCCGGCTCACTCAAATGTGACAGGTATAAAAATAGAATTAATTTCAAAAGTATTTTTACAAGTCTGCCGTTTTAATATTTTATTGTATAATCATTACGTTTTCATCATCCTGTGTATGATGAAAACGTGTCCCAAGATGAGGGCAATTCCGAAGATGACAATTAATCTTAAAATCAATTACCTACTGATATTGATGTAATAATTACTACTTCGAAAGAGTATTAAAATAATCTTTTCTTTAATTAAATTGATATTTTGGTATAAATTAATTAAAAATATAAATATTATTTTACTTGAAATATTTCTTTAATACTTTTTTATATATTATAGCCTTAAAATGGACCTATTTTCCTCAGTGCCCATCTTTATAACAATAAATGTGCTTGTTTACGTATATACTTTTATAATTTTTTAAATAAATTTGCGTATTATTAAGAGTCCATTCGCGCCGCAAAAATTGGATCCAATTTGGGGTTCGGGGCATAACGTTTTTCGAAAAAACGGTATAAGTTATCGATAATTTTCAAAAACTATATGAAACACTTAAAGCTAGGCTTTTACTGTAATAGTTTATTAAATTTGGATTTGGTTTTTAATATTTCCTTGAGTGAAAGTCACCCTAAGATTGGTTATGTTTAGATACTATTTTCTCTTAACTTGACTCATATTTCAATAATACGTTACAGCAGAGGCATAGATTATTTCCTTACCTTTAAAACGGTGTATAATTTATGTCATTTAAGTGAAAAATAGTTACCGAAAAATGTTATCTCCTGTAGGCTTTCAAGCGGAAACAACAACAACAACATCGCATCGATACACCGAATTTGGAAAACCTAAATAAAATATAATATTTTTAATGCGGCTATACGAAAATTGTGGTAGTGGGAGTTTGTTAGTCTCCGCCCACCGTCTCCGCGTCCTTTCGCCCGACCCCTAGGTGTAGCATAAATGCTCTCTTATTGGTAAACAGATTATAAGGGTGTAAAAGGTTGCACTGTCTGTCGGGTTTCTGTAACCGACAAAAATGTCTGCCAAAATTAATATAAGTTTAAAATAGTAAGTATAATTTTTGATTGGTTAAAATACTTTCGAAATTAAATTTTGGAATATTCAAAAGTGTCTGCCGTGACGTTAGAACCGCTGAATTGTCTGCCACCATTATTTTCAGATTACAGTAAAGTTATATTATGAAATATTAAAACGGCAGACTTGTTAAAATATTTATGAAATTAAACCAATTTTTATACCTCATGTCTTTTTAGTAGGTATAACAGACTTACTGGATGAAAATTGAGGTTTGTTAAATTATGTGTTGTCTGCTTTAGGCTGGCTCTATACTATAAAATAAAACTCCTTTCTTATATCAACAAAAAATTTTACGGATTTACTTATACAGGGTGTCCTGATAAGGTCGTCTTCCGGTGATATCTCAAGAACCCCTTATCGCATAGCTTTCGGAAAAGAATATATTTATACTTAAAACAGCCTTGAGAAAATGCTGGAAATTATTTTCAAGTTTCTAATTTCACCGCTAGAGGGCGTAAAACTAAGAACCAAATTAAAAACACGGATAATTTAAAAATATGCCATATTAACTAAGGTCGTTAATAGTTTTTTCACAAACTATGTAAAATAAGGAAACTTTTTTTCTTTTAAGCGTTTTTCCCCAAACTGTCAAATATAGGGAGGGAGAGAAGCGAATGTACATTTGAAAGAAAATAAATATTTTTTTCTCGGCTAAACCGATTTTAATAAACTAGGTCTTGTTTGAAAGAGCTTTTACCAGGGCTTAAGATAGAATATTGGTATTATTAATTTATTTTTTTGTTTTGTCCCTAGAGACTGATTTGTGTCAAAATTATAAATTTTGTCAATTTTTTCGAAAAATTTAAATACAATAGTATTATTATTATAAGCCCATTAAAAAGAGCATAAAAAAGTCAAGAAACTGGGGAAAGCCGCATTTCGATATCTTAATTAATTCTCGACTTATTACCGAAAAACTGCGTTTTTTTTCCGAAAGCTATGCCATGAAGGGTTCTCGAGATATCGCCGGAGGACTACCTTATCAGGACACCCTGTATAAGTAAATCCGTAAAATCTTTTGTTGATATAAGAAAGGAGTTTTAATTCTTGCATGATATTAAACAATTAAAAATTTATGTTACAAAGCAATTGTAAAACAAAACGATAATTTGTGTTATCAAACAATGATAAAATATTATTTTTTAATAGAAAGAGGCCTTTAACATAGTATCCACCGAATAACTAGGCTTTAAATTAACATTTAAAAAAATACATATTTTTTTAAGGTGTCTTCGAGAGCAGCTCGTGTACTATAAGTAATTTGAATCACGCTGTTACCATTGTTGGTTACGGAACTGAAAACGGTAAGGATTACTGGATCGTAAAGAACTCCTGGGGTGCTGACTGGGGTGACCATGGTTATTTCAAACTTCTCCGTGGAACCAACGAATGTGGTGTTGCTGAAGATAGTGTTTACCCCACTGTATAATTTATTGCATTTAATATTATGTGTTGTTTTAATTATGTTTTATAATATATTATACATTTATTTATTTAAAGTTAATTACAAAAAAGTGTTAATTTTATTACAAATTACCAAATAAATTGCTAAGAATTACGTAAAATTTATTTTTCATCAACCATCGTTAAAATCATTAAGGCCTTTATTAAATGAGATTATATAGGTGTTTTGGTTGGCTGGATTAATGGATGACCAAAAGCCAAAAAAGACACTGTTGAATGTTTATTGATAAAATTTGACATTTTCAACGATGTCATTAAGTTTAAAACTTATCTGCAAAATTAGTCTGTCATATTTACTGTTACCTTTTGGACTTCTGATATTTTCTACTTAAACTCTATTTTTGGAAAAGTGAATTATCTAATTTTTTTTCCCGAAGTCAATTCACTTCGAAAATACACTGTTAATATTGAGAATTTCTTGCAAATGGCTCTTTAAACAATAATTCTTAAGTTTCCTTAAAAATGACATAAATCTTATAAAGCAATAATCCTTCCAGTAGTTTAATTTATTATTTTTTTTAAGATAAAAACCAAAAAACAAAATTCACATTTGGACTAAAAATAATAAATAAAATTATTCTCATACATCCTTGGTGAACGATAAAAAACACAAGCAAATTTATTTCTTTGCCAAGCAGCTTCCAGTAGCATATTAAGAAGTACTGTTCTTATGTATGCTTTTAGGACTCATCTGAAGAAGCTCCGTCTTCCTAGCATTATTATCCCCTTACTGTATAAGGTTTTTCTTCTCCAAACCTTTGAGTTTCATATCAATACACTGCCTTCTTCTTCATTTAGACCCCCACTATAACAAAAAAAATTATATATTCATTTGCTAGAGATCGCCAAAACCTTTTGTAAAAATCAGGAAACATAAAGCCTGGATTTAGTGCTTGATCGAAGGTCAGCGCTGACATCAGTCGAAAGTAGCTATATCAATGAAAATGTATGCTCAATTACTATGCAGAGCTAATAGACTGACAAGCGCTCTAAACTGTAGTTAATCATACATTTTCTTTGATATAGCTGCATTTGACCGACGAAACCCAGCCTTAAGCAAGTAATTACTACTTTAAAAATTAATTGCATCAGCCATAGTTAGAGATGAAAAGTGATTATCGATGATTATTAGATCATCGACAATTTCCAAAAGGTTCCACAAAAGCTTTAAACTTTTTGTTAGGTATATGTTTTTAAAAAAGGCTTTTAAAGCACCATGCTTGATACTCAGTATTTTTTACCTACTTTTATCGACTGCAGCAAGTAAAGTTACAATCTTAAAAACTGACTGGAACATTCAGGTTAAGACTTTTATTTATTTATTAATTTATTTATTGTGTTAAAAAGAAACAACCTAAACGTAATTAAAATATAAGAATATTTCACACCCATATTTCAATCAGAGAGTCATTTTTTCGTTTGGGTATTATGAAAACACAAAATATTTCCGGAATAATTGAACCTTTAGGTTATCCTAGGCAATATTAGTAACTAACACACATACAGAATCAAAAGACCACTTTAACAATCGGATAAAAGATAAAGCTCTCTCTTGCTCGAATGGTAGTAAAGCCTTTTGATCCTTTGCCAAAAATGTAAGTCAAAACTTCTGCACAATTTCTTTTCCACCCCTAATCTTTAAAGATGAAATTGTTTTTACCTCTAAAGGAAAAGCAAAGCTAATTGCCAAACAATTTGCTGCCAATTTTACCCTTAATCCTTTTATTAATCCTTAATAAGAAAAAATCGTCTGGGCTGGATGGCATAAAAGCAATCGTCTTAGAAAAAATGTGCTTCCGAGCTTGCACCTATCCTAACTCGCCTCTTTTAAATATCTTACGACACGGGCATTTTTCCGGAGAGCTGGAAAGCTGCACGTGTGCAACCTGTTCACAAAAAAGGATGCAAAACTTTCCCTTTCAACTAAAGACCTATGTCTCTTCGTTTTGTTGCTTGCAAAGTAATGGAAAAATTTATTAATTCCCAGATCTTGAGGTATCTGCAAAACACAAATCTCACATGACAGACGGTATGGATTTTGTCACAGAAGATCCTCAGCTGATCTTCTTTCCTTTGTCTTACACAACTGGAACAAGTCCCTAGGGTTTCTTGGTGAATCCCAGATCGTTGCTCTTGATATATCCAAAGCTTTCGATCAGATCTGGCATGGTGGGCTTCTTAACAAAATTCCTTCTTACGGCTTTTTACCTAAGCTTTGCTCTTGGCTCTCCAGTTTCCTTTCTAATCGACGTATATCAGTTATTGTAGATGGTCATTCTTTCAGCTTCTACCAAATTAATACTGGGGTGCCCCAGGGCTCAGTTCTGGCACCCACTGTTTTTTCTACACATTAACGATCTTTACTCCTCCACAATTAATCCCATTTATAGTTTTGCTGACGATAGTACCCCTACTCTAACATTCAATTTCTCAAGCCAGTCAATAGGCCTGATTTGGAAGCCAAGCGTAGGTCAATGCGGATGTTCTCTCTCAAGACCTCAAACTTATCTTGGATTGGGGCGCCAAAAATCTTGTTCAGTTTAATGCCTCCAAAACACAGTCATTTTTGCTGTCGCAAAAAAAGTCTGTCGATGCTCATCCGTTGCATATGTGCGGCCAAGTTCTTCAGAACAAAGAGTCGTTTAATCTTGCCTGCGTTACGTTTGAGAATAACCTCAACTGGCACAAACACATTACATTCATATCCTCAGCAGCTTCAAAAAAGCTTGGATTCCTCTTTCGAGCCAGAAAGTATTTCTCGTCTTCCAATCTGTATACTCTGTATGTATCTCAAATCAGACCCTCTTTGGAATATTGTTTTCAAAATAATATGACTCTAAAACAAAAGTTTTTTTTAAAACACAAATAGATTTTATTTACATGAAAATGTTTTAAATATGAATTCTACATAAAAAAACTTTCACCATCCAGTTTTATTGTCAAAGTTATATACAGGGTGGAATTTTTAACTGGAATAAATTCAATATTAGAGAGCCTCTTTATTTTTTGAAAAAATAAAAAAAAACAATGGTCTCTTTATAAAATTTACCCTTTTGTAAGGGTAGAAACCACCCTCAACTTTTTTTTCAAATGTGAAGGTATGTTTTGTGATAGCTCGTTGGAAAGGGAATAAAAAAAGGAATATGACCCACTATTTACTTTCGCATTTTGATAAGCTAGGAAGCTAGAAAAAAATTAAAATCGAATTTTTCGACAAAGTTATTTTTTTATTGTAAGTATTGTTGGAAATGTTGCCCATTTTTTTCTTGGCAAAACCCTAATCTAAAATAAAATTCATTCTTGACATTACGAATTATATCTGGAGTTATTTGGCGAATTTCGTATGCAAGTCGTTGCGTAAGTTCATCTAAATTTTCTGGTCTTGTACGTAAACTTTCGTTTTTAGGTGACCCCAAAGGAAATAATCCAGAGGATTAAGGTCCGGCTATCTTGGCGCCCATTCAATGGTACCTCTTTTTCCTATCCAGCGGTGTGGAAAAACTTCACTCAAATAGTGTTGCACGTTTTGGGCGTAATGAGCCGGAGCACCATCCTGCTGAAACCATATTCGATCGATCATGAAGATCTGCTTCTGCTTGATGAGGAAATAAAGCAGTCAAAGCAGGCATAAGCTCTTCTTGCAAAAATTCAAATATGTAGTGCCATTTAAGTTAGCTGGAAGGTATATTGGGCCAATGACTTGGTCGCCAATTATGCCTGCCCAAACATTAAGTTTTTGCGGACGTTGAGTGTGTGTTTCTCGCATCCAGTGAGGGTTTTCTGTGAACCAATATCGACAGTTCTGTTTATTGACTTCACCATTGAGTGCAAAAGTACACTCATCTGTAAAAAGAATCCAATCCAAATTTGCTAAATGCTGATCAAGTGCATTCATCATCACTTCACAAAACTGAAGACGGCGGTCCAGATCATCTTCTAGTAACTCTTGTACGTATTGCATTTTATAAGGACGCATTTGATATGATTTTACTAACTTTAATGCAGACGTATGGCTTATGTTGCATTCTCTTGCAACCAGTCGAACTGGAGTATTAGGATTTTCTTGGAGAGTCAGTAAAACATTTAATTGCGTGTCTTCATCCATTACTTGAGACTGCCTTACTCTTGGTATGTCTCTCACGTGGCCCACTTCACGATAACGATTTTCAATTTTGCTGATGGTGCTTTGGGAAATTGCTGGAAGATCAGAGTGTCTTTCGTGAAATAATGCTGCTACTTCTGCTTGTGTACGCGATCTGTCTCCAAAGCCAATCATCATTAAAATTTTAATTTTTAGTGATTCAGTTAAATAACCCATTTTTGTATGAAAATACTTCTTATTTAAAGTAATGGTTCAAACTGCACAAAATACTACAACAAATAAATTATTCGCTTCTGCCAAACTAAAAATAAAGTGACCATTGGAATGCGACAGACAAGTAAACAAAAAACCTTATCAATTACATTTTTTCCCTTTTTATTTAGACATTTCGCGCAGGCAAAATCCTCTTGCTAAAATGGCAACATTTTATTATTTTTCTGGCTTTCTAGCTTACCAAAATACAAAAGTAAATAGTGAATCATATTCCTTTTTTATTCCCTTTCCAACGAGCTATCACAAAACATACCTTCACATTTGAAAAAAAAAAGTTGGGGGTGGTTTCTACCCTCAAAAGAGGGTAAATTTTATAAATAGACCAAAAAAATTGTGCCAAACTGAAAATAAAGGGACCCGTGTTCCTTTATTTTTTTACAAATAAAGAGGCCCTCTAATATTGAATTTATTCCAGTTAAAAATTCCACCCTGTATAAGCAGCTGTAGAACAAATCGTATTTTTTCTAAAATAATCTTAATTATTTATAATAAAATATAATGAAAATAAAAAATAAAAAGGTTTATTAACCGAAAAACTTAAGCAATATTTCCAGTAAATCGTTTTTATATGGATCTAAGACTTTTAGATTTTTAGAAACCTTTGCGTAGTACTTCAGTATTAGTCATCTTGAAATATTTTGCAATATAATGTAGTACTCTGATAAATAAGATTTGCAACTAAATAATGCAATAAAAAAAATAGTTTTTTCCAGAAATTTTCAAGTACACTATTAACGACACAATATTATCAGAGCATTCATCTTCAAAGAAAAAAAAATGTGAAAATTTTCCTATATATACGAGAAAATCGATAATTCATCCAGTGTTCTTCTGTTTTGGAACGAGGCAACAATAATAATGAAGGTTTTTATTCTAGCTAGTTTCTTGGTAGTTGCCATCAGTGCTTCTATGGTTGAGGAGCATGGAGAACTATTCCAATCTTTTAAGGTAATAACTGTTATTTTATTTATTTAGGATATATAGGTCTTTTTACGATAACAGTTACCAACAGAATTTTTTAAAAAAAGATGTTAATAAAATTAACAAAATTTGGAAAAAATTTTACAATATAAAACAATAAATTTATATTCAAGATTTCGTTGTAGCAGAATCAAAATACATTAAATTAAAAGATAAAAAGT
>JAHBCN010006992.1:35000-45839 GCA_019359885.1 Listronotus oregonensis
TTAATTTTTTTTAAAAAATTTTGGAAAAAAATTTAAAAACCCAAAAAAAAAAATTTTTTTTTTTTAAATTTTTAAAATTTTTTTTTTTTTTTAAAAAATTTAAAAATTTTTTTTTGTTTTTTTTTTGGGTTTTCCCCTTTTTTTTTTAAAGTTTTTTTTTTGGGGTTTTTTTAAAAATTTTTTTGGAAAAAAATTTTAAATTTTTTCCTTTTTTAAAAAAAAAATTTTTTTAAAAATTTAAAATTTTTTAAAATTTTTTTCCCAAATTTTTTTTAAAAAAAAAAAATGGGGTTTTTTTTTTTCCCCCCAAAAAAAAAAAAAAAGGGGGGGGTTTTAAAAAAAAAAATTAAAAAACCCCCCCCCCTTTTTTTTTTTAAAAATTTTTTTTAAAAAAAAAAAAACCCCAAAAAAACCCCTTTTTTTGGGGCCCAAAAAACCAAAAAATTAAATTTTAAAAAACTTTAAAAATTTTTCCCAAAAAAATTTTTTTTTTTTTGGGGGGAAAAAACCCCAAAAAAAAAAAATTTTTTTCCCAAAATTTTTTTTTTTTTTTTTTAAAAAAAAAAAAAAAAAAATTTTTTTAATTTTTTTAAAAAAACTTTAAAAAAATTTAAAAAAATTTTTTTTGGGGGGTTTTTTTTTTTTTAAAAAAAAAAATTTTTTAAAATTTTTTTTTTTAAAAAAAATTTTGGGGGTTTTTTTTGCCCCAAAAAAAAAAAATTTTTTTTTTTTTTTTAAATTTAAAATTTTTTTTTTTTTTAAAAAACCAAATTTTTTTAAAAAAAAAAAAAATTTTTTTTTTGTTTTTTCCCAAAAAAAAAAAAAAAAAATTTTCCCCCCCCCCAAAAAAAAAATTTTTTAAAAAAAAAATTTTTAAAAAAGGGGGGGTTTAAAAAATTTTTTTTCCCTTTTTTAAATTTTTTTTTTTAATTTTTTTTAAAAAAAATTTTAAAAATTTTTGGTTTTTTGTTTTTTTTTTTTTTTTTAAAAAAAATTTTTAAAAAATTTAAAAAAAAATTTAAAAAAAAAATTTAAAAAAAATTTTTTTTCCAATTTCCTTTTTTAAAAAAAAAATTATTAGAAAAAAAATTTTAACCCCTTTTGGGAAAAAAAAAATTTTTTAAATTTTTTTTTGGTTTTTAAATTTTAACCAATTTAATTTTCCCTTTTTTTTCCCCCTTGGGAAAGGGGGAAAATTAAAAAAAAAAAAATTTTAAAAAAATTTTTTTTTTTTTTAAAAAAAAAGGGGAAAAAAATTTTTTTTTCCCCAAAAAAAAAAAACCCTTTTTAAAAAATTTTTTTTTAAAAATTTTTTTTTTAAAAAAAAAAAACTTTTTTTAAAATTTTTTTTTAAAAAAAATTTTTTTAAAAAAAAAAAAAAATTTTTTTTTTGGGTTTTTTTTTTTTAAAAATTTTCCCAAAAAATTTTTTTTTTTAAAGGGGGGTTTTTCTTAAAAAAAAATTTTTTTATTTTTTTAAAATTTTTTTAAAAAAAAAATTCCCCCTTTTTCCCCCCAAAAAAAAAGGGGGTTTTTTTTAAAAAAAAAAAAATTTTAAAAAAAAATTTTTTTTTTAAAAAAAAATTTCCCCTTTTTTTTAAAAAAAAAAAAATTTTTTTTAAAAAAAAAAAAAAAAACCCCCCAATTTAAATTTTAAAAATTTTTTTTAAAACCCCCCTTTTAAAAAAACCCCTTTTTTTAAAAAAAAAAAAAGGGGGCCTTAACCCGGTTTTTTTTAAATTTAAAAACCTTTGGTTTTAAAAAAAAAAATTTTTTTTCCCAAAAAATTTTTTTCCAAGGGGAAAAAATTTTGAAACCCAAAAGGGGTTTTTTAAAAAAAAAACCCCCCCCTTTTAAAAACCCCCCTTTTTTTTTTTTAAAAAAAAAATTTTTAAAAATTTTAAAAAATTTTTTTTTTTAAAAAAAAAAAAAAATTTTTTTAAAAAAAGGGGAAAAATTTTTTTTTAAAAAAAAAATTTTTTTTTAAAAAAAAAAATTCAAATTATTATTAAACCAATTCGATACAGTACTAGGTCTAAATAAATTTCTTTTCCACACTAGAGGCAGCTTTGCCGTTAAGTAGTGCAAACAAACGTAAGAGAGAAAAAAAAAAAAGTTTAACCTTTTTCTTTCGCTCCGCATGCTGAGATTATATGATCCAAATACGGCGTTGGTCTTAGATTCTTCTTTCTTTTTCGCACGCTTGTTTGCACTCCTGAGCGAAAGGACTGCCTCTAGAAGGTTTATGGTCGAAGCGCATAGAATTCGGCAGTCATTTCTTTTTTACATATTAGGTCTGTTTGTTATCAAGTTCAGAGTAGGACAGAGTAGGAAAGTGTAGGACTAAAAAGTGGAACTAAGTGTAAATAGGTTCCGTATTTGATTTTTATACCAAACGCGTTTGGGACTTATTTCATAAATAAAAAATGGCTCTATGGTTATGTTAATAAACAAACAACTTTAACTTTTGTAGTAAAAATGCATCTTACTCTAACTTCACTACTTCGAGAGTAATAATGTGAAAACTGTTTCCCACAATATAAAACCTATTAAAATTCACTATAGTAATTTTTAATTTTTTGTAAATAAGTTAACAGATATCTGACTGGGCCCTAATTCCGGGAAAAAATATAAATAGAATATCTGAATTTAAAAACAAAAAAACCCAAACCCTTTTTTTTTAGCTATTTTTTTAAAAATAATTATTTTAAGTTTATTTTAATTTTTTAATTACATGTAATTTCCTAGAGTGTTTTTTTTTATTATTTAAAAAAGGTTTTTTTTTTTTTTAATATAAAAAAAGTACTGCTAAATCATTTTCTCATAAAGGATCGTTTGTAGAAATTTAAAAACCTACAAAAAAGGTTTTGAAAAATCCCCATCGAAAATTTTTTACCGAGAAAAACTGGGAAAAAGCAAAACAGACCTTTTTTCCAAAATTCTATCTCCGTTCTTTAATAAAAAGGCTATTTTTTTAAAAAAAGATATAATAACATACTTTAAGCTGCCGAAAGATAAAAATTGTCGCATTTATAGTTTTTATTTAATCGCACTATAAACAAATTAGGCCCTTATCTTGCAAGTGCCGTCAATATGAGCAAATGGACCGATTTAAATTTTTAAAACGGCTTCTTAAAACCTACAAACCGTATATCTTTATATAAGTTTGGAGAACATTGTTAAAAATGCATGTGAACCAAGGAAGTTTAAAGGTGTATGGAAGCCCAATACTGTAGAACAAAATTGTCCAGGCGTGCAGGGCAGCGGGAATAGGGGGGTTGGCCCCGCGGAATTTGCGCAATGAATAGTAGGTCAGGGCCGGATTTCCATAATTCTTTGTTACTATCTATAAAATTGACATCATCAAATGTCAAATTCCAACATTCACTGTTTTTTTTATTTTTGCACAAAATTGTTGGTTATTAAAGGATACTACTATAGAATATTTAAAATTATTGTGTAATATTAGATTTTATATCATCTGATATAATATGGAAAGAATAGATGGCGCCACTTTACTGCCTTCTATTTAAATGGTCGATATTTTTGGAAGTTTTGTATTTTTACCAAAAATCTTTGTAAATAAATAAAAACACGTTTTTTTAAAATAAATTTCAAACATTGTATGATAGTATTATGTACTTATCACCAATTTTGTGATAAAAGAAGGGCAAGATAGTGTAAATGAGTTTAATCTAATCCTAAGATTGTGGTTGTACATTAAAAAGTGAAAATTTTTATAACTGCTTTTTAGGCATATACTTTTCACTAATAACAAACATTCATGAGACAGAATACCACTGGTTAAAAATGTTTAGTAACCTTTGGTACCTGAGTATCCATTGTAATAATTGTAAATATTATGTGTGTATAGTATGTCCAGCTTAAAAAGTTGATAATGCAAGATTAAGAAACCAAAAATCTAATTTATTTTTAAACAAATGGTATTGTCTCGAAAGTTGCCTCCTCTCCGATTTTGATCAAATTTGGTATAAGGGTTTTTTGGGGCGCTGATTACAAATCTGAAAAATGCTTTTCGGCAACGTTTCGTTTCCGAGATCTTCATCATCAAAGTTGAAATTTAAACTAACCTTATTTTCACTATATTCTCCCTTCTTTTGTACACAATTCTTGATTTTTACACTAAAGTGGCACACGATATTTTATAAACACCTTTTAAAACCTTGTATTTTTTTATTTTACATCTTTTTTCCATTAAATTGCGAACTTTTAAGTTCAAAGGCAGGCCATATTTGCTTAAAAAATAAAATTGTAAAAAAGGTGTAAAATAAACATAAAAAAAAGTTTTTAAAAGTTGTTTGTGAAATATTGTGTGCCAATTTAGTGTAAAAATCAAGAATTTTGTGCAAAAAGAAGGAAGAATAGTGTAAATAAGGTTAGTTTGATTTTCGATTTTGATGATGAATATCTCGAAAACGAAACATTGCCGAATTTTTTTTAATTTGTAATCAGCGCCCCAAAAAACCGTACCAAAATTGTACTTCCTTTCATTCAATTAGAGAGACCTGTATATATTAAAATTTGCCTGGTCTGCCCAGTAATAAATAATTTTGATCCTTTAAAAGAGTGTACTAAATTATTAAATGAAATAAAAGTACCTAAATGTAAACCTTATTTCTTTTTAATAATCCACAGAAATACAGTCTACAGTCTAGTTTTAATCTAAAAGATAGTTAAGATTGCCTTACTTTTCTCACTAATATTTCCTATGAAATTTTCATTTTCTATTATTCATAATTGATATATTATTATTTATTCGGTTACCTAACGTTACGTCTTATAAGAAGCACCTAATTTAAATATAAAAAATACTTACCTAAAGTTAAAAAGACGGGTATGTTACCCTTGGATTTGCAAGACAAAACCATACAACCTCTAGTTATTTTGTTATGATATTATAAGTAACAAACAATAAACACAAAATTATAGTCACAATTTAATAAACACTAATCACTAAAATAAGAAGGTTTTGATCAATCCAAAAAACGGTACTCCGCTCTCATAAATTATAATGTTAGCTAACTTCACACTGATTTATCAGTGTGTAAGTAGGCAACACATTAAATTATTTCGTGGAATTTTGTTATTGCGCAGAATCGGCGGGGCCAACTCTGACAGTTATTTTCATACTGGGCTGGACATTTTTTGATCGAATGGGCCATAGCATTGGGCTTCCATACACCTTTAAACTTCCTTGATGTGAACTTAGCGCGTCGAGCGAAAATTCGCGACCGAGACGTACTGAGTCGACCGTGGAGGGGGCTCCCAGCAGCGAATATATTATGGAGATAACAAAAAAGTGTACTCTATTTCTGGATAACATTCAGACCTATTTGGAGGTCCATTTTATTTTGGTACGTTCGTAAGTTGCTGTCTAAAAGGTACCTGAAATGCAATATTTGCATGTTTTGTTACTTGGACATCTATGGTTAACGTAATTGGAAAAAATGGGTTAAACATCAAAATATTTAGCGGCCACGGCAGCTAGTACTTAGGCTCCATACAAGCTTTTGTGGACTGTTACGGAAATAAAAAATATTAATAATACTTATAAAAGACAGGACTGTTTCTTTATTAGGTCACAATATTGTCTAATGTTTTTCAGAGTTATTACTAACCAAAGGAAAAAGACAATTAAAGTATTTGCATTGATAAGTTTTTTATTTTTAATCTGGAATAATAGGTATTTAAGACAAGACGGAAAAACATACTTAATCGAATAATACTTTGTCAACATTTGATAAAACAATAATCTACGATGTTGTGTACAGGTTTGTGTTTATTTGTTTGGTTCCGGTTTCTAGGTTATATTTCTAATATAATTTGTTTTTCCCAAAATGAAAAAATGAAGATCCTCTTAGCTTATGGCCGGTTGCACCAACACTTTGTGGTCCACTTAAGTTGTTCTTAAGATTTAACCGACCCTTAAAATTCAGTTGTTTCTTGCATCAGCTAAAATTCGTTCTTTAGGGCTCATTTAATTTAAATTTAGGATTTTCTGTACTTTACTGCATACTTTACTTTAATAAAAAAAGCATTTTTTTGGATTTATAGCCGTGCTATTAAGAATTGGTTAAAAAAGCAAGCAAACTTGTATTGCCTTTGGCAACGACCTATATGTTAAACAGGATTTTCTTTACTTGTATATGTTAAAAAAAGGTATCAGTATAAATTCCTATGTGTGTAAAATTATTAGTTTAAGACTGAGCAGTATTAAAGCTGATATTGCTATGTTGGCTATAAAGCGCCAAGATCAGACTTCTCATTAATACTTTTTATTAACTGCAGTAATCCTGTAAAATAAATTAATAAATATCACCTTTTAAAATTTATTTTTAAAAAAACATATGTCGATTTTCCCACGGGGGGCACGGCAAAAAAGGGTCTTAATTCCCACCCCACCTGATTAAATCAGGGGGAATTTTTACCAAACAAGCCCCCCATTGGGGCACGGTCACGGGGACTCCTGATTATCAATTAAAAAAAGGGGAAATTCCCCTTTTCTCATGGCCCCCCGGGTTCATTGAAAATTCCAAAGTTTTTTTGTTATTATTTAATTTTGTTTTTTCATTTTTTTTAAATTTTTTTTTTATTAATTATTTTATTTAAAATTTTAAAAAAAATTAAAAATATAATTTAAAATTTAATTATTTAAAATTTTAAATATATTTAATATAATAATTTATTAATATTTAAAAATTTTTAAATTTTTTAATAAATTTAATTTAATTAATAATATAAAATATTAATATTATTATAATATATTTTTTAAAATTTTTAAAATTTTAAAAATTTTTAAATTTTTTAAAAATTTTAAATGTAATAAAAAAAAAATTAAAATAATTAAAATATAATATTAAAAATTAAAATTTATTTTAAAAATTTTTTATTAATCAAAAAAAAAAATTTATGGGGGGAATTTTGAAAAAAATCCAGGCAGTCAAGCATTTCACCTCCGAATTTTTTATATATGCACGGATTTATTTGAAATTTTGACAGATGATAGATGGATGGTCGAAAAGCAAAATCTATACTGTGTCGATGTGCGCAACCACCCCTGGGGTGGATGCCACCCCTTCTCGGGGGTGGGCAATTTTTTACCCAAAATACCCCCAATAATTAATAGATAAGCAAATTTGAAGTAAAAAATGTCATTCAAGTTTTTTCGCCGGATCAATAGTTTTTGAATTATTCGCAATTGAAAAGTGCGATTTTTCGTTAAAAACCTCATTTTTTAATTGTATTTTTACGCATAACTCTATAATTATGCGTTTTATCGAAAAAAGTGTAATATACAAAAATGAAGCTTATATAAAAACAAAAAATTGAGCTATTTATGAAGATCTTTAAGTTCTACCTAAGGCAATTTATGGCTGCTTGAAGATCTTTCATTTTACGTGATTAAGTACTTAACCTCAAATAACGGGAAAAGGGTACATTTTTTAACAAATCATAGAATATTTTTTTAAGAGCATAAAAAGACCTTTAAAATGAGTACCAATAATAGTCTTTTTAACTAAAATTTGGTGAGATATGGTGTAAAATATTAAAAACTAAAAAAAAAATCGCAACAAAACTAATGTCATTTCGTTCAAAATCAAAATTAAACTTATGACACCACTGACTTTATTTGTGTGTTATTTATGACATTTGAAAGTTTTACTTATTAAAGATGCACAGTTTTGAAAAAAATGAGCTTAAATTATATATTTTTTTTTTGATTTTTCAAAAAAAAAAATTTTTTCCCTTTTAACTCTAAAACCATAAGAGATACAAAAAAACTAAGGAGTAGAAAAATGTAGCATTTTTTATGACGATTTTTTTTTTTTTTTTTTGCGGCATAAAAATTGACGGAGTTATTTAAAGTTTCACTATAGTGCGGGGACTGCTTTTCCGCAGCCCTTTGACCCTTTACCCATAAAATATAAAGGGTCTCAAGCCCTTCTAACATACATAGGCTTATAGCCCTGAAAATTACCTTTAAAATAATTTTTTGTAGGATGTGATAGCTTCAAAATTAACAAAGTTACACAAAAAACTTTATTCATGAAGAATGTACAATGAAATATTGAATGTCTTTGAATAAAATTTTTCATTTTATTTTGGCTAAAGGGTGGTTCTTAAGGGTTGGCAGGCTGTAGACATTTAAATAATACTACGTGTTCAAAGAATAACTTTAGAACCAACAAAATTTAAGATCAAAACATCAGTAGTCATTAAAATATATATTTTTTTATTTTTGTCAAAGGGGTGGTTCCTAAGGGTTGCTAGGGTGTAGACAATTAAAAATTATTTCAAGTAGGGATAATAAACTGTAATACTAAAATTACGCAAAATTGGCAGTCATTAGATATTTTTTTATTTCATTTTTTGCAAAGGGGTAGTTTTTAGGGGTTGACAAGTGATAACTAATAATTTTATTAAAAAGCTATAAATTTTTTCCAGTAAAACTGCAATTGTAATGTTACAAATCGTCAAAAGATTTTTTTTTCTATATTATTTTCATCAAAAGGGTAGTTTTTAAAGATCCTTAAGGGTTGATACTTTAAAATACACCAATTTTATATTGTACCATACGTTAGGTTATTTATCCTACATAAATAAAAGACGATAAGGGGTTTTCACCCCTTAAAAACAATTTGCACACCTTGCGACCATATAGATTTTGATATGGAGGGTAAGATAAGCCTAATTCCAAATTTTCAAGAAAATCGGTGCATATATAAAAAATTCGGAGGTATGACACTATTTTAAGCTTGACTGCCTCAACTCTATCGTGAACATCGATATGATGCCTCATTCTTACCGAAAAATCAATAAAATATAAAAAATGTAAATAAAGCCCATATTGACTTACACAAAAAAGATCGGGTAGATTTTAACGAAGTTTGTGCATTGTCCATAAATAGCAGAACGTTTGTGTTATAAAGTGCGTCCGGGATTGTCAAAAAGTAGGTGCGTTCATCGAATCATAAATTTTTTACTTCTATAAACTATTATTTGTTTTAAGGAGACAAAATGAAACAACAATGTGCAGATCCTCTCGAAAAAAACCCCAACATCGCCAGATTGATTCGGGCCTTTTTGATCGTGACTTGATCGTGTTTAATTTGAGCCTAACCGTGATCAAGGTCTTAGGCATAATCAAAATTTAATCTTGGTGACAACTTTGTAAGGTCCCTTTAACCCTTTTTTTATTTTTAAATAAAAAAAAATCAAGATTTTGGAACCCGCAAAGTAAATAGAATTTTTAAGAAAAATGTTTTTTCCTTTTGAACTTACACATTTTTTAAATTTTGATCCTAAAAGACATAAAACCGGGTTTTAAAAGAAAAATTTAAATTTCAGCCCTGTTTCCTCTTTTTTATAGAAAAAATTCAAAAGGGGTTTTTTTTTTTAAAAAAATATTTATTTAATTTAATTTTCCATTTTAAAAAGGACTATCAAAAAACCCTAAAATTAAATTTTAAAAAAATTTTCATTAACCCCCCTTTAAATTGCGGGTTTTCCCCGGAAAAAATTTTTAAAAAAGGTTAAGGGGCTTAAGGTGGTGCTTTCTGAAAGATTTTTTTTAACTTTTAAAATTTTAAGGAATTTTAAGCTCGCTTTAACCTTATAAGATCTGTTTTTTCAAAATATTTTCACTAAAACACTTTTTTTTCCCACTTAGCCAAAAAAACCTTTGATGACGCTGACTTTTTAAAGGAAAAAGTGTATACTTTTCAATAAAAATTTTTAAATTTACAAACGTATTATTTGATTTTAACGGTGCCATCAGTCCGGTAACAAACGCATGAATGCATTTCGTTATCGCATGTTACCTTGCCAAAAGGGGCCCCTGGGTTTTTTTAAAAAAAATTTTCCCAAAAAACGAAAAAAAAAGGTTTAAAAAAATTTTTTTAAAAATTTTGGGGGGAAAAAGAAGCATTTTTTAAATTTGTTTTTTTTAAAACAACGGGCATTTTTTTTAGCCTTTTTCTAAAAAACAATTTTTAATTAAAAACGAAACGTAACGATACGATAGTAACATCATTGTTATAGTAACGAATAAACGGGGCCTTTTTTTTTTTACTTTTAACCTCTTTTAAAATAAAAAAAAATTGGGGCAAAAAATCTCAGTCTGGAGCAGACTTGGTGAGGGGAAAATTTCCCCCCTTTCTCGGCTTTTTAATGATAAAAAATCTTTATTCGAAAGGATAAGGGGTTTCCTAAATATCCCGAATACAGAAACCGTGAATTGGAAGGTAATTTTTTGGAAAATTTAAGGGTACTTCCTATGACAAAATAAAAAACAAGTATAAAAAAAAATTTAATTGACCATATTGATTTATTTTATCATCAGGCAGGCAATGGTTTAAAGAATTTTTTAATTTTTTTTTTTTTGGCAGTTTTTAAAAACTCCTTCAATTCAGCTATATTGCAGTAGCATTAGCAATTTCCTCTTAAAAAAAAAAACTTCGTTTCTAGACGGATCAATTTTTATAAAGAAATCCGAACTCATTTGCCTTCTTAAACCTTCACTAAGATTTTTCAAAAATAATTTTTGTTTTTCTTTACTTTTAAAGCCTCTTCTTTAATTTTTAATTTAACATTTCCCCCAATCTTTATGTCAGACCCTTTTGGATTAACAAGAATGTTTTCTTGATTCTATTTGTTCAACCCTCTGTCCTATTTCATTTAACTTCGACTATTAGTCCATTTGACGACCGTTTTTTTTAAAAATATTCGGTTGGATACCTACATATTGGAATCCCCTTTTTCAATGTGTTGTCCGTTTACCGATTAGATCGGAATAAAGAAATCTTTGTGCAAATATAGG
>JAHBCN010006993.1:0-45867 GCA_019359885.1 Listronotus oregonensis
CACCGCAATTAAAGCATCTTTTTTTTGCTTTACAAAGTTTTTTGGTATGGCCATATCTTAGACAATTAAAACATAGCGTCACGGGGGCAACATATGGTACTACAGGTAAATTGAGTCCGTAAATGTTAACAAATCTTGGTAAGATAGTTCCTTCAAATGTCAGTAGAAGAGTGTTTGTTGGAATATATTCAGGTTCCCTACCCTGGCCCGTTAGGACCTTGCGATTAAGTCTAATAATGTTTGATATTTTAGTGGAAGCCGAAGAAACTGCTTTAATTTCATCAACCGTAATGCTAGTGTCTACTTTTCCGAAATATTAATTAAATGTTGTTAAATATAGGTATCTATTAAAGAAATTATATTTTAGACTCACCAGGAAAGGGTTAACACAAATAGAGGTTAGTATGATTCGTAAGCCTAACGTTGTCGACCACCAACCACGAAAACGCGGCGCAAACTGTAATGTTTAAGAAAAAAAAAACAAAAAAAAAAATGACCTGCTTTTTGGCTCGGCTGCAGGCAAAAGCATATGCCATCACTTATACATATACCTTTAGAGGCAGCCTTGCTGCTAGCAGAGCAAATAAGAGTGCGAGAGAGTAAGAAAAATCGCTGTATTACCAAACGTGCTGATTGGTCAACAAGGAGGGGCCGACCAGTCATCAGTCATCATACAGAGCGGAGTATATACACGAACGGATAAATTTACATACCCGCTCCGGTGTTGCCACTTTTGTTGATTAATCGACATGGTGAAAATGGCGGGATATTTGAAATTGGTTTTCCTAAATTAATTTGATACTACAAATTTAAACGTTTGTAATGAAAAAATTGTGTATTTTTTTAAATTTTAGGAAAAACTTGGGGGTTCTCAGTGTTGCCAGATTTAATAAATTTAAGCCATCAAATTTTTTGACATTCTGTCTGTCTGAAATATAATTGGGATAAATAAAAAGCTGCTTTGCTTACCAGAACTAACCATGACCGACTAGAACTAAAAGCTTTTGAATTTGTCTAAAAGGTCGGTCATGGTTAGTTCTGGTAAGCATAGCGGCTTTTTATTTTACCCAATTATATTTCAGACGTGAAAATGCGGATACGTATTGGAAAAGACCCCGATATAATCAGACTCTTTAACAGTTGGTTTCATAAATGGATTAGATTACAAAAAATTAATACCATTTTGTGAAACTAAAAAATAAGTAAAAACATATAAACACCAGCAAACACGTAAACACAAAAGTTAGGTTAAGACGAGATACTCAAAATTCACGGCCGCTCAAAAGCGATGTGGCAACACCGGATTGGGTATGTAAATTTATCCGTTCGTGTATATACTCCTCCCACCAAACAGCACGTTGGTGCAAGAGAAAAAGATATACTGTGATTCTATTTTCTTTCTCGCGCCTTTGTTTCACTTCCTAAGCTGCAAAGCTGTCTCTAGAAGATACATGCTCTAAGGCTAGCACATTCAAGGTTTGTTCCAACAGCGCCAGAAACCGTTCAAAAACCGTCACCGAACGATCACGCTCATGCGCAGTGATTAAAATGCGTCCAACTTAATCACTGCGCATGAGCGTGATCGTTCGGTGACGGTTTTTTGATGTGTTGGAACAAACCTTCAGTCTTCAAGCACATACCTTCTAGAGGCAGCAAACAGGATGAACGATGGCGGGTGTTTTTTAACTACAGAGCACAGTGCGCATTAATGCCGCATTTGCGCAAGGGTAGTAAACTTAACAAGGAGTGCTCGATTTTTACTATTTGTCCGCAGATATAGGTTATGCTTGAACGTCACCGTTTTGCCTATTTTGCCCAGAAGGTAGATTTATTTTATTAATTTTTGTTAAATATTCAACTTTTAAAAACTAATTTGGATATCCACTTACTATTAGAACTGTCAACATTTTAAAAAATTAAGACTTTATACTACTTGTAAACAAAACAAACAGGCAAACCGATTACGTCACAAATACCGAATTGACATTTAAATTGGCGTATATGGGCTTAAATGGGATCGAGCACTCCTTATTAGGTTTATTACCCTTGGCATTAGCGAGCATTAATTGTTAATTGAAACAGCCAAGACCGATTATACGAAGCAGTGCGGTAGTTGAAATACTTTTAATGTTGTGCATTGTGCGGCATAATGTGCTTTTGTGCGGTAATTGAAAAACACCCGGCATCCTGACATACAGGGTGTCACAAAAGTAGGTAACAACAGCATCTCCAAAACGACCTATGCTGAAATTTTATACTGAGAATTAGACTCTGGAGCATAAGTGTTTCGAAGGAAGGAAACGCGTACTGGAAGCAGTTGTCGACGTTTTGCCAACGATTTCCAGGTCAAGGCTTTACTTTAATTAAAAAAAGCATGTCTAAAGGAACTATTTTAAGGTTTAGAATTGTAGATATAATACTAATATGTAATACTGTAAAAAAATAACTGAAAAAAAACTAAAAGGTCACCACGGAAAAAATTTAAAACATTTAGTAACGCTACAATCATCAACAACACAATAAGAAAAACTATGCTTAGCAATCTCAGCCAATTAGATTTTTTAAATAGTGTATAACGTAAAGCGTGCAAAAACGATTCCGCTAATATAACCCGTTTGGACCGAAGGCACTGCACAAAGTAAGTCATGGCTAAGCCGTGAGGCTGCCGGGTAACCGATAGGCGAGGGATCGGTGCAGGCAAGAGGGAAAATTTACGCAGTACGCTTGAGTGAGCAGACATTATTAAAATATCCTTAAACTTTGGCTACAGTGCAAAGTGTTTTTATTTAGAAGTTATATATTAATACAAGTGGGGCATGGGAACCTTTCCCTGAATTTAGATTTGTTGATGAGGTATATATTATACAGGTTATTTACAACATCTTTTTTAAACGCAAACAAAATAAAGGCAGTTTATGTAAACTCTATTTTATACAATTAAAATTTAAAAATAGGCTCTTTTGGTGGTGTTTTTTGTTAAAAATAACGACTAACAAAACGTAAAATAATTGTATCCTAATAAATAATAAATGGTTTGATATTAAATAAATTTGTTTGGCTGTGATCACAAGAAGGAGACTTCTCTTGACTTGCAGATTGGGGGCTGCTATACCCCCCGATGGCTTTCCTTAGGCATTTGCCAGCTCGCCCTCACCCCTCCAAAGCTTAGCAAGAGGCATAGCAACCCTTCCGCGTTGGTTACACTCCCGTTAAATCGGGTTGAAAGGGGCTAGACATATTTCTTAGGAACTCCGATGTAGTCCGGCTCGAAATTGTATCGAAGCTCCCGGCTATTTCAATTAAGGAAGCTATTCAAATGCACATTTTGTTGTCGAAAAATGCAACAACAAAATCCAGATATTAACGGTTTCTTCCAGTTCTTTTTTTGTCCTCACGAGACATTTTAGAAAAGTTTGTGCGTTTTTGAGGTTAGGGCCGAGTCCGAGTAGGATGCCATAACCCCATAACCTAAAAACTAGAAGTGTCCGACAAAATTTGACCACAGGTTCGTGATCAGCGCCCTATATGTGCCCTGTATACTAAATTTCAATAAAATTGGCCGTAGGCCCAATGAGTAAAAAACTACTTGGTTTTATAATCTCAAATTTCGAACAAAGACTACCTAAGTCTGACGTCAGCGAGAGGGCGGAGCTTACCAACCTTTCCAAACAAAGCCATAATAACAGGCAAATGCCCATAAGCGATTTTTAATTTCAGTTTATTTTGTGTTCTGATCGCAAATAAGACTGTTGAGGTTATTTTTCGGGTGATTTGTGCACATCTTAAGAGTTTTAAAAGATAGCTACCAGGTAATAACTTTAGATTGTCGTTAAATACAAAAATGAAACTTTTTGAGGTTATGTTTGATATTGTTTATTTTATGTTAATAAGGTGTTTTTTTCCTTATATTTTAGTTGTCTGAGGTAAAATGGCATCCAAACATGTTTTGAAAGTGTCTAGCATTGTTGAATTTTTCGACAATGATAATAAAATTATCCAAAAAGGTGAAAACGCTCTCGAGTCCAACCACGTGAAAAAAATGCAATTTGACTCTGATCTGATGATCATTAGAGGAGAAGTACACGCCAGCATGAAGGATAAAACCTATAACGTTGAGGTAAGTTCTGTTTTTTTCTTCAGATTAGCCATATTTTAAAAAATATATGTTATTTTAGATTTCCTTAAATAAGACTGGTGAAATTCTCTCTGCGTCTTGTGCTTGTCCAAGAGGCATAAAATGCCATCATATTGCAACCTTGGCACTTTTTGGACACTACAACATATCAGTTACTGATAAAGAATGTAGCTGGAATGCTCCAAAAACACCATCTGATATGCTTAAAACAGCCGAAGAACTGTATCCGGGGAAGAACTATGTTGCTATTGAGGAAACAATGACAAATGAGGGAAAAAATATCCTCAAAGAAAAATTGAGTGCTCTTGGCAGTACTGTCGGATTTGCATGGCTCCTACTAAAAGAAGTTGAAGAAACCGATATGGCTAACTTGCCAATTATTGAGGAAATAATTACTTCGGCTGAATTTTGTGAAGTTACGGATAAGATAAATTTTTTTAAGCAGAAGTGTACTATTAGTGATGATGCTATAAAACAAATAGCAACATTAACGACAGGCCAAGCATCCAATGAAAAATGGTATATAATGAGAAAACACAGAATAACAGCTAGTAATTTTGGTGCAATTCTGGCAGCTTCCAAAAGAAATAGATATCCTGAGAGTCTTTTTAAAACACTTATTGGTAAGTCACTCAATACTGTTTATTCATGTTATTTGCATAAGCATTATACACTAGAGCCTTTAGAACTAAAATCTTTCATCTTGAAATCATTTTCACACTTTATTTTCAAAGTTAAGACATAATATGTGGTATCGTTTGGTATTTTTTACTTGTTTTTGTGGATAAAGGTGGTATGTAACAATGTAATTTTGTTTGGATAAAAGGGGCAACTTATATTTATTATGAATAAAGGGAGCAAGTGATGTAACTTACCTCTACATTATCATTTAGTAATCGACTAACCTGTTACAATTACCTTCTTTAGCCATGTATAAATCTGAGAATTGTGCGAATTTGAGAGGTGAAGTCATGCTAATTGACAAACCATAAAAAAAAACAGTATTTATGGAAATAATATAAACTATCGAAGGAATACAGATAAAATTCATCAACGTATGAATTCTCAGCAGGTTAAAATATTATAATATAAATTCAATATATCTCTAAATAAAATACTTCCAGAATAAAAAATATACAGGATGTTACAGAGTAAGATGCTGATCCTTAAGGGGTTAATCCTTAGGTGATTTTAAGAAGAAAAGTTCAAATAAAGCTATGTCCTAAACCCATTAACTTTTGAGCTACAGCGTGTTAAAATCTTTTAAAAAAATGGTTTTTCGTAAATATCTTGAATATCCTGTGTCTAATTTTGTTTTTATTTGAACTTTTCTTCTTAAAATCACCTAAGGATCAACACCCTTAAGGATCAGCATCCTATTCTGTAACACCATGTATATACCTCATACATACACATAATGGTATTTTTGTTTTGTTCACTTGTGCTTTTTAAATTTTGATATTCTTTTACCTAAATTTTTTTAAAAAATATTATTTTATTTCAGGTGAATATAATCTTGACGGTGTCAAATCGATTCAGTGGGGACGAACACATGAAAAATGTGGTATTGAATTTTTAAAGGCAAGTTATCATCTGGACGTCTGTGCAACTGGACTTTGGCTGACAAATTCTGGTCTTCTGGGAGCAAGCCCTGATGGACTTGTGGGAGAGGACACTATTGTGGAAGTAAAATGCCCATATAGTTTTCGAAACGATTTTTTATCGAAAAAACTTATCAACAGTGACAAATACATTATCCATTATGATGAAAATGGAAAGATTTTTGTAAATCAAAACCACAGTTATTACCATCAAATTCAAGGTAACTTGCATATATTAAAAAGAAAGCAATGCTATTTATGTATTTGGACACCAAAAGAAATAGCTGTGGTTTTGATAAAATTTGATGAAGGATGGGGACAAAATCTAATAACATTAGAAAATTTTTATTTAAATCAATATTTTCCCAAATTGTTATAACAATAATGTAAATAAATAAGTGCTTTAAAAAAATATGTTTTATTTTAATTCCTAAAGCCTATATATTATTGATGAAACTTGATTGTGGCTGTATGCTCGTAAGAATATGGGAATAAAGAAACTGTGTATTTCGTGCAAAAGTATGGTACTTTTGCACGAAATACACAGTTTCTTTATTCCTATATATTATGGTGCATATATTTCTAGAGGAGTAGAAGAGTATGTTGAAAATTGACCTTTTGTACTTTTTTAGTTCAAAATTAAGACATTATATGACATGACATCATATAGAGCTAGCAAAATATGAACCCGAGACAGTTTTCTGTATTTTTTTATTACTTATAATAGTATTATTTTTTAAACATTTTTTGTGATAAATAAAATTTCTCAAGGAGACTTGTTTATCAATAATTGATAAAATTGATGGTCAAAGCCTCAAAAATTTATACATTTTTATAGACAGTCTAAAAAATATATCACTTTATGAGATTTGACAACCAATTTTATTAATTTTTTGATGACTTAGTTTTGAATTCATTTTTTTTCACTAATGAAATTTTTAAGTTGTAAGTACAAGGTACAATTTCTACTGATTTTTCATATTTTACTATCCATTACTTTATATAAATGAAAAACGAAATAAAAAATTTTGATTTTATTTTCAGAAAAAAATTGATATGAATTATTAGACCACTGAATCAATATTTTTGGGGGGTAAAAATTATACTGACAAAAAATATAAGGATTTTTAGGGTTCAAGGTTAAAATAATACAATACACAATACACATTATTAATTTATTAACAATAATATTCTTCAACTTCTTTTATCAATGGGTACTGAAAGTTAGTTAATGCAGCACATAATTGAAAAATTATTGAAATTTGGGACATATAAAAATGAGGCACCTGTTGTAAAATATGGAAACATTTTATCCTTCTGATCGCTCTTTCGACATGAATTCTGGCCTTTGCTATTTGCTGGGTTTCATATACCTGCCTCTCCGTAAACTGAGGTGTGCTGAGAAAGGGAGGAATATTTAAGGATACACCAGCAGGAAGAAGATCCTTAATTAAAAACCCCTTGTCAGCCAAAATAAGGTCACCAGGAACCATCTGTTTCAGAATTTCACAATGTTCAACAATTTTTTTATCTGATGTAGACCCTGGATATGCTTTGCTTACAAAAGTTATTACACCATTGGGTGCTACACCGACTAATACTTTCCAGGTATTTCTGTGCTTGTAGGAGCTGTACATTAAGCGTTGTTTCTCCATACTGGTTGGTATTGCAGAATAGATTTCAGTGCAGTCCAATATTATTCTGCAGTTTTTGAACCTTGCAAATGCTGCTGGGAGACAAGCTTGATTTTTTTGCCTGGATGGTATTATGTTCATTAATTGTTTAAATAAAACTTCATGTAAGGCATATATCCATGTCATGACTACATTAGTTACAGTTGCTGTACTGCAGCTGAATCGAATGGCTAAATCATCGTGGGGTAAATTTAACCTTAGCTTCATTAAAGTCATAAATAGCTGATCAGTTTTGGACATTAACTTTACATTCCATCCTGCATAATATTTCAATTCGAACCCTTGCATTGTATCATTGAGAATCATAAATAACTCATTGGTGGGTATTCCTGTATACATAAGCACATGGGAATCATTATTTTTAATGTGCTCATAGCTAAACCTTGTTGTTAAATTTTTTAATTTTTCCGTAGCCTGCTCCAGTTCTTGTTTTAAAAAATAATTTTCTGCCTCGAGAACTACTGTACTTTTCGAACAGGAGGGTAAATTTTCTTCAGCTGATGAAACTTCTGGATCATCGCTCCTTGATGACGGACCTGCCACTGGCCTCTCCAAACTGCTTATGTCGCTAGCAGAGACACTTACACTTTCCCCTCCCTCATCTTTGGCAATTCGTTTCCTGGAAAGAAGAAAAATATATTAACTTGTAATATTTTTATAATATACAGGGTGTCCCAAATTCGAGGGTGACCATTGGGATCTCGGAAACTATAAGAGAAGCGAAAAAGTTTAAATTGTGGCAAAGTTGCGCAATTTGATGCTGATCAAAATGCCACCTTAAAAGTTTTAAAATTTTGGGTACTTTCGAAGATTTTTGCGTAAAACCGAATTTTCGCAATTTTATTTTTTTATTACTCTATTTGAATAGATATAACAAAATAAATTTCACATTCTCATTGCTACTTTTTCTGTTCTATAAGACAGTGTTATTAGATTCACACACCGACGTTTCGTCTTTGAGCTGCCTTCATCAACTTTTTTAAATACGGTCCTGAATTTTTGTTTACGGATTTTAAGAGCTTTTAAGATCCCAAATCCAATAATGTATCGCACTTATTCAAAAAAAAGTCATTTTAATGTTTTCCTAATAAGATCCTACCAAAAATCTATTGTCTGTCTCTCTAACACATGGTTTCTTATAGAAATTGCCATTAATACAAATTTTTCGAATAAGTGCGATACATCATTGGTTTTGGGTTCATAAAAGCTCTTAAAATCCATAATAAAAAATCCAGGACCGTATTTAAAAAACAAAGTTGATGATGGCAGCTCAAAGACGAAACGTCGGTATGTAAATCTAATAACACTATCTTGTAGAACAGAAAAAGTAGCAATGGGAATGTGAAATTTATTTTGTTACATCTATTCAAATACAGAAATAAAAATGAAATCGCGAATATTCGGTTTTTTTCAAAAGTCTTCGGATGTATTCGAAATTTTTAAACTTCTAAGGTGGCATTTTGATCAGCATCAAATTGCGCAACTCTGCCTCCATTTAACCGACCCCGTATCTCTTCAAGTTTTCGAGATCCCAATGGTCACCCTCGAATTTGGGACACACTATACAGACACTAATTAAAATAAAATGTTAATGCAAGAAAAAACTCTTCTTTCTTGTACCTAACATTGCAAATTCTATGAAGTGGGTAATATAACAACCCCTTGGTTTAATGTTGGATTATAGCCTAATTATATCTCAGTTCAGGTACTAATTGAATATTAAACACCTAATTAAAGAGACCCTTTACCATCCTAATACCCATAAGTAGGTACATTTTCTTACAAGTATGGTTAATGTTATAAGAAAAATTGAAAATTATTAAGGGATATAAAATAAAAGTTTATAAAAATGTAGGTTTAATCATAGTTCTCAAAAACTAAAAAAAAACAAAAATTACTTCAAAGAAATGGATTTGATGATTTGTTAACAATTTAGTATGGAAATTATAAATTACATACCTGTTTTCTGGAGAAGGAAATGACAACTTCTTTTTAGAACTATGTTCAAATATAGTGGGTCCATTTTTCCTGTCCCTATTTACAAAATGGCAACTACAAACCAAAGAATACTTTGTCGGTTCACGATCTTGCCTTCTGTAAAAAAGATAATCTATGATATAAAGATAATATATGACAGCAAAAAATATAGTCCTATACTAGTGGTGCATTGCCCCACTGGCCCCATTAAATCCTATTTTAAGATACTTTAAATGTTGGCTCCCTGAATATTTTACAAAAAATTTGTACAAAACTTTTAAAGGTGTGAATAAATAAGCCAACATACAAAATTTCATTACTTCTTTATAAACCATTCAGAATCTATTATGGTTCATTAGAAAGGAATAACATCAGCTTATTTTACCACAGTATACATCCATATCGGTTAATTTCACTGCATTCTTTAAAAGGTCTAATACAGTTTTACCCTAAAATATACAAATATCAAAGTATTTTAATTTACATGCCATTTCCTATGCACCATCCAGTATGTGTTACATACTAGCTCCAAATTACAAAAAAAAATAGGTACCTACCTTATTAGAGCAATCCATCTCCTTAGGATACCGTTTTTGTTGTGCGGCTCTCGTTAGCTTTCGCCGGCTCTCGGTTCTCAGACCGACTGTTTCGCGGGCTAAATAAACCTCTGGTGTACGTTATTATTGTTTCGCGGGCTGTTTGGTTTTCTAAAATTTGATCAGTACTTCAATTCTTATTTATGTAATATTTCTATTTGTAACTTTGTTTTTATTTGTTTATTAATGAATTAGCATAAATGTATGTAAATATTTGAACGAGGCCAGCATGATTTTACTAAATTACTTTCTTTTTGTGCTTTTACATAATTGCAAGACATAAATAAAAAATCTAGGGATCTCTTGGCTTTTTTTTACCTCAATTTTGTATTATTATTATTTATAAACTTTATTAGGCACTTGGCCCAAATGGCTAACGACCGAGGTCTTCCTGCCATGTATACAGTATATTGATATAACTATTTTTCTTAACTACATAGTACTACTACCTTATATCTAAACGTATAAACACAAATTTACAATATATACACATGTACTAAAAAAAAACAAACATAGAGTTAATTACGTAATTGTATGAGGGTTTCATATGTTGAACAGGATATTTGGTTGGACGGACATTGGGGTTTCTAAGGTGGATGAGTGGATGTAAAGTATTTAGGTTAAGAAGTTTATTGGCAAACTTTATGTTGAGGGTTTGAAGGCGATCTAAGATGGGTTCAATTTGGGTTAGTTGGTATAATAAGGCATTAGAAGGGTTAAAAAGAGGATTTGTGGGGTGTCTCATTTTGGTTATTGTCCTTAGGCTGTTTCTTTCTCCAATCTCTATGTTGTTCAGAGCTGGTTTGCGGGCTCAATTTTGTATTAAAAAAAAACTTTTTTCTAAAATGTGTTTATGTATCATACAAAAAATGGAATAGTGTACCAAGTAGAATAAATGGTATGTGCCTTTTTTTTTGTTTTAATTTTTATATGATTGGAAATCTAACCCAAAGTATGTTATAATAAAGTATCCATAAATGAAAGTCAATTTAGAACCCATCATTTATTTAGAATTTCATATGCCCGTTTCTAAAAATAAGTTAAAGTTTTTTTTTTATGTCAAAACATTAATCCGAGCATTAATTAATATACTGAGACAAACAATATGATTAGATATTTAAATGTGTGATACACTTATTATTCCATTTAAAATCTTTTTAACATCCTATTCTTAAAATATCTATCAAAAAAATGTCTATAATAATTGAGTGAGCAAGCCGAACTCAGCTGTTGTACTATTTTAACTAAAACATTATATACTTATGTTTCATTTTTTTAAATTAACTTTTATTCTAAAATACACTATACAATCCCATGCATTTGTCCAATGTCATTCCCACTTCACAATCACCATACGAGGTAAAGAAAATGTCTCGTTACAGTAGGATTTTTCATTCCAATTTGCTTACGTTGCAAGTGTTGGTGCAGCAAATAATAATTAATATATTAGTTTGTACATCTACAAATAATCCAGCTTTAACTTCTTTGATATTGTACCTGGACCTGGACAAACTTTAAAGGCCTTCCTCTTCTCGCTGCTATACAAAAAGCTAGTTACATCACAATGGGAGATTATGCAATGATGTTTCTGGGTATTTCTCAAAGCAAATACATAGATCCAGGCACATAATCCAAATTTATTTATCTTCATTGCCACAAAACTCGATAACATTATACTGTAATGTCTTCGTTATCCCTTTCCAATGACAACAGATAATAACGATTACGTGAAACAACCATAATTACAGTTTATTCGCAAATATCAGGGCCATTTGGGAAACCAATAAAGTTCATTATAAAAATTATAATAATATCAGAAGATAAAATCACAAAAACTTGAAATTATCCCACACAGGAATCAAAATTTAATACAACTGAAGAACTAAAAAAAAATTGGGTTATGTTATATTATCTGTCATAAATTCTGCTGTGAAAATCATTTTGAATTAATGTCCATTTGGCGGGCGAGATATTTCCGATCGCGGGCGATAGTAGCCGAGAGCCGCACAACAAAAACGGTATCCTCATCTCCTTTTCTCTACTGGATTAGTCGGAAATACAAAAAATTTACAGGTTCTCTGCGTCTATAATGCTTGCAATCGGGGGCAAAGCACATAACCATTGTATTTTCTTTTTTAACTAAAAAAAAGAACAAACGAAATGATAACAGCAAAACATAAATAAATAACATAACCTCTACATCCATAAAATTTGTCTAGCAGACTTACCTTTATCAAATCTTTATAAAATTTTATACAAAACTATTTGTCCAATGACACTCTAACCAAATCAAAACGTAAGCACCCTTATTTCAAAACGAAACCACTCCAAATACACTAATGAAATATCCCTTATCAGTGTTGTTCTTGGACCAAGAAAAAACGTAATGTGATGACACCTTAAAAAGTAATAGAATTCTGTAAAAAGTAATAGGTTCCATTTTAAAAGCGTAATAGATACCTGTAATACTGAAAATTAATTGTTCTTTCGGGATTTAAGAAAAGATCATAGATGACGCCACATAAAAATAATAAAACAAATTTGATTTTAAATTTAAATAATAAAATTCTAACCTAAAATAATTAAAATCAACCGCTTCTCTATGCTCATTTATCTATAAAAAAAGGATTAAAACAACTTAGTTATCATTTAGTGTATTTATTTATAAAACGTATATAAAAAGTTTCATGTTCTTCGAACGGGCTAATAACCACGGATAAATATATTATTCTGTTACTGTCAGTCTTTTGTTAATATAAAAAGAAAATGATTACAGATTACAGCTTTGATTAAAAAAATACTGACCGGGATCCCCGGACCGGAATGGCGTTGTTGGTTCGTTCTTTTTAATTCATCGTTGGTTGTCATTTATCTTCTCTCTTTATAAAATTATATGTAATAAAAAAGGATAGTGGATAATCTGACAGCGATCGATAACCCACCGGTGAATTAAAGAAAACAAAGGTTGTCAAATTCTTCAAACTTCAAATGTTCAAATTCAAACTCGTTACAGGGTACGTTCATAAATTAAAAGGTTTCGCAAATTGCAAATTTAAGCTGAACGTAGAAAAATCAGAAAAAAAAATAGTAATAGATTTTCAAAAAACGTAACGACGTAACAGATTATTATTAAAAGTAATAGATCTATTACAATAGTAATGACAAGAACAACACTGTCCCTTATGGGATTTTCCCTGTTATAATCGGTTTGTTTGGAAAGGTTGTTAACACAGTTGTTAAGCTCCGCCCTCAAGCGTGACGTCACGACTTAGGTAGTCCTAACTTTATTATACGTGTAATATACGTATACTATACGTTTAATATACATATATGCAAGTTGTAATCACAACCTTGACCGGAACACACCTTCGATCGTATACCCAGCATACATAATATGTTACCATCTTGAAAAAAATATTAAAAATATTTGGATCTTTATTAATTGTGATAAATATCCTTAGTTACATAAATATCCAGACCAAATAACCTCAAATTTGGTTTGGATAGACAAAATTATAGTGGAAAAAATTTAATCTTATAAAATGACTTGATGTTTGTAACAAAACAACTAAAGTTTTCATTTTTTAGTTTAATTTTAGACGACTGCTATTTTAGATTATCTGAAAATATTCATAGATGTAGATTTCTTATAAAACTCGCTATGTCCAATATTGAGGACTCATCAACTTATGCATCTATAGATATCAGAGAAACGGCTGAAGAAACTACAAGTGATGAACCGTCATTTTATGGTTTAAATAATAGTCATACTTTTCGTCGAGCTTGGAGTGCGGAAAATATATCAGATTTTAGATCAATAAATTATTCATGGTCGAGTGGTGTTCCTTGTCTTTATCCCAATTGGAATTGGCCTATAAATTATCCAGTACAACAAGAAGGGTACAGTTGGAACAACGGTAAGAGTTAACACAATCTACGGATAGGTAAGTTATGTTAAAAGGTACATTAGGAACCAATCATAATATTCATTACTACTTAAACTTTAAATAATATTTATTTTGTCTGTTTATTATTAATAATGGACCATAACAGATAAAAAGAGATATGACTGACCTAGAACATAAGGAGGACTGCAAAGGTCCATTCTCCTAGTGAAGTATATTAACATGTACTTACTAAAACATTTGCTGTATGTAAAATATAATAAAAATAAATGCAGACTTCATAAGAATCTTTAATGCTAGGATATGTTATAAGTATAGATAATTATCAAGGCACATGGAGTTTTTTAACAAGTTTTTATAGGTGTTTAGAAAAATTTATTTGTGTGAATAAAACAAAAAAAAATGTAATGAATTTCCCGACCAAGCATGTACATGTACAGATTAAGAAATTTCTTGATCTTAATGCTTTTAAATCCAACTCTCTTCTTAAGAATGTTTGGTTTAAAATGCAATGTTTATAGTGTTTATTAGTATTGTGTTTTAGTTTTAGAAATTACATAATTATTTTAAGGTGTTGTTTTTAAGGGACATGGATAAGGACTATACACTGTTAACATGAATATTTATATGTTTTATTGTAGAGAATGGACTTCTTAGAAATAAAGTTAATATTATTAATACTTAGCTTATATGTATATGTTTATATAAACCCCAATATAAACTAAAAAGTGAAAAGTACAAGTTTTAAAATTTAAATTTAGGTAAAAAGGTTTTTAATTAAAATTGTCACATATTATAGTATTCAAACATGTAAATTTTTTACTGGTAAAAATCAAAAATAAGTAGAAAAAATATAATCCTTAAAATGTAAGTATTGTTGGAAATAAATAATTTTACCTTTAATTAAAAACAAAATTGGCAGGCACAAAGTTAAATACTTGTAAGCAGTGTAGTGATCTTGAAGATGGTAAGTAATAAGTAATAGAGAGTACTTTAATCAAGTGTTTAATTATTATGCCAATGGGAAGTATTAGAAATTTCTTACAATTATGAATACACATGTTACTGATGAGAAGTGGAAAGTATTTTTGTTGGCACTTATTTAAGCAGCATGCTCTATTAAATTTTAAATTATATGTGTTTTTTTTGGGGAGTATAAAACATCATTAAAAAAAAATGTTTTGCATTATTTTTTTAATATCTGGAATTTATTTAAAGAAAATTTTATTTATTTTAGCTGATGTATGTGTAAAACGGTTTTTAGAACCTTTTTACATATACAAGAATTCTAGAGAAATTTATGGCAAATATTATCACCAAAATTTTGATAAAAATTTTCATGGGACTTTTGGTGATAAGTACATTTATGTTTGATACTTACAATAAATTTCAGTAGAATTATTGCAAGAATTCATATTATGCTCATGCACACAAATGCTAATTTCATAAACAGCTGTTGGATAACATGACCTAGAAAGGCGGAAAGTTAATAAATAGTAAAAAAAACATTGGATTCTTTTATCTTTATGAAATAAATATAAATGTCATTGACAAAAAGAGTTTGATATTTTTATTGTAAAAATTCTAGTGAGAATTATATTGTAATACACAAAATATTTATTGTGTAAATGTTCGGCCCAATTGTGGCAATAATTTTCAGAATAATTCTCGTATGTGTAAAATGATTCTTAGATTATAAAAGAGATACTTTATGTGTTCTCCAGATATGTTTTAATAAGTTCCCATTGGACATAAAAAAAAGTATTTTTTTTTAAATTTTTATTGTATTGACCATTTTTAAATTATGTTATAATTTAGTATCAAAATTGTTGAAATACCCGAGGAAAATTAAATTTTCGGAAAAATACAGGGTGTTTGATTAAGGCTGGCTACCGGTCTTATATGGGAAACTGTTGACCCCAGGGGTTTAGGAAAAAAATCCTTATACCAAAAGTGAGCATGAAAACGCCATTAAAAATATTTTTACCTTTCGTAAATCTCCGTGAGGGGGCGTACCTAGTAGTCTAATTTTTAAAATTGACTTAAAATGACAAAATGCATTATTAAGCGGAACATTTCTTTATTCAGTTTTAGTCGATGATTCATTGGTTACAACTTTTTCTAATACCTTTTTTATTTCCTCTGTAAATAAAGGAGTGGGGGAAGCTTTTGTTACTAATTTCAAAAATGCTGTATCTTTAGAATGCCTTAACGGATTGACCTCAACTTGAGCTCGTTTAAAAGGGAATACCCAACAGATTCAGCAAGTGTTTTGGTGATTACAAAAAGTTGACTAATAAACTTTTAAAATGGCAATATGTTGCAACCTAACTTATATTTTCATTTTTCTAGGTTATTTTAAATGGAAAGATATACTCTTCTCTTGTTCATTATAACTACAATTTAGTTAGAAAAACACTAGTCAAAACCGCATTTCAATATCTCAAACCATTAAACAAATATTTAGGATTGTTGTAAAAAAGCATTAAATTTTTGATTTACCCTCGTATTTTTTATTTAAAAAGTGCATAAAATGTTGTTCAGGCGAAAAATATGTTATTTTTTTCGATTTAATTAATAAAAGTTACCCCAAATATGCATTTCAAATATAATTTTTGATAAACATTATAATCCTTAAGATTCTCATTTAAAATGATTGAAGTTAGCCATGAATTTCAATATAACAAACAAATGCCCAAATTAATAACATGTAATATCACAGTGTAATTTTTTCTTTGTTTACGTTTTAATAACAGCGTTCTCGTAACTTTTGAAATAAACTTTAAGCATATCATAGGCTTCTGCATTAGAATAAGACTTGATTCAATAATTTAGGCCAATTTTATGGATACCATTAAAACGTAAACAAAGAGAAAATTACACTGTGATATTACCTGTTATTAATTTAGGCATTTGTTTGTTATATTGAAATTCATGGCTAACTTCAATCATTTTAAATGAGAATCTTAAGGATTATAATGTTTATCAAAAATTATATTTGAAATGCATATTTGGGGTAACTTTTATTAATTAAATCGAAAAAAATAACATATTTTATGCCTGAACTACATTTTATGCACTTTTTAAATAAAAAATACGAGGGTAAATCAAAAATTTAATGCTTTTTTACAACCATCCTAAATATTTGTTTAATGGTTTGAGATTGATAAGCGGTTTTGACTAGTGTTTTTCTAACTAAATTGTAGTTATAATGAACAAAGAAAAGCTGAATCTGTAGGGTATTCCCTTTTAAACGAGCTCAAGTTGAGGTCAATCCGTTAAGGCATTCTAAAGATACAGTATTTTTTGAAATTAGTAACAAAAGCTTCCCCCACTCCTTTATTTACAGAGGAAATAAAAAAAGGTATTAGAAAAAGTTGTAACCAATGAATCATCGACTAAAACTGAATAAAGAAATGTTCCACTTAATAATGCATTTTGTCATTTTAAGTCAATTTTAAAAATTTGACTACTAGGTACGCCCCCTTGCGGAGGTTTACGAAAGGTAAAAATATTTTTAATGGAGTTTTTATGCTCACTTTTGGTATAAGGATTTTTTTCCTGAACCCCTGAGTTTAACAGTTTCCCATATAAGCCCGGTAGCCAGCCTTAATCAAACACCCTGTATATAGAAACTTGATTTTGGTGTTTTTATCTACAATATTTTAATTTTATTTTTTATGTTAAAAAAATTAAAGTTACCTACTTTTAACTCATCACGTATATGATGTACCTAGCCAGTATGTAGAATTTAAATCTAATTTTAAAATAATACATATATGAAAATTAAGTTATAAATAACTAATTGTCTATAATATATTGATAATAAATTTGCATCAAAAAACCATACACCCTGTATTTATATAAATAAAGAAATAGATAAATAAGTTACACAATACATTCAGATTGTATTTTAGTGTTATTACAGTTTACAGAAGATACTGAAAAGAAAATTATCTTAACCAAATGAGTTTGTAAGGTAAAAAATAACCTTGATGATTTAGAAGATCGTTTCAGTAGAATTGGTAGAAGAAGACTTCAGTATTATATAAGCCCTCAGGCACAACAGGCGAATCTTTTTAGCAAGTCTGTAAAAAAATCGAAGTTTTAAACAAATGGGAGCTTACTAGCTAGGTCTTGTTTCATATCATTAAACAAGGAATGGGAAACTGAAAAATATCCTTTATTTTCTGATGTGTGTTGTCTTTTAATATACCCTGTATTTGTATAAATAAAGAAATATTTCAATAAAGTTATAAACTTAATCCAAACTGTGTTGTGTAATCCAGAAGTTTTACCGCAACTTATAAAATATTCAAATAACTCACATACATATTTTGTAGCTTCAACTTATTCAGTACCCAGTCACTTCCACCCTGACTTTTATTGGGGACTATCGGAAGGATCTATTAATACTTTTCAAAATAATTACTGGCCGCCATTGCCTCCACCGCTGCCACCACCGCTGCCACCACCACCACCGCCGCCACCTCTCTCATTACCACCCGATACAACAACCTATAATTTACTCTCCAGAATAAGTATTGACAGTATGCAAAAAAGATATTGCATCAGAAGAAATAATAGTGAAGACAACGTGCTAAGAAAAGTTAATGTAAATCCAAAAAGTAAGTAATTAGAATGTCCCAGAGACAGTAGTCTAACAAACAAAAAGAGGGTAAGAAAGTTTATTATTAATATGTTATGTATCTTACATCCATCAGTTAGATGTTTTTTATAGTTTAAGAAAACCAAAACTTTTTTTACAAACTCACAAATTCAAAAAAAAAAAAAAATACAATATATTTTTTTAACTCTTGTTTTGTTGTATCCTTAATCCTTAAATAGCTGAATAAATATTAAAAAAATATATATTTTCAAAAACACACCATTTTAGTTTTTTCATCATATTTCAAAAATTTGAAAGACTAAAACGTGCTGTGAGTATGATTAATAGATATCGGATTATATACACTATCAAAATGACAAAATATGCACTACAACACGCCACATTTACCTATTGAAATAAGCACTATCAATGGAAGATTATTAAAATAAGCAATATCGTTTTATGCATATTTGTATATGCATATAATCTAATGTCTAATGACTAAAACAAGTTACCATACATCACCAATTTATGGCACACTCTGGCCAGTTGGTTGCTTTAACTGGGCTTCATCGTGTACCCATATTTGTACTGCAGCCTATTTGCTTATTGTGTTCCTCTTCCTTAACTTTGCTTCTCTTAATTAGGTTTTGTACGCATAATGAGGCAATTTACAACCTTTGCAAAATCATAACCTACCACTTCCGAAAAATACCTTTACGAAAAAGTATGTATTTTATAAAAGTAAGAAGAATTACAATCACCTCCCTCAGTCTCTGAGAACTACTATATCCTTAAGATTATTTAAAAATAAAATAAAAAGCCTACTAGTCGATAAAGCATACCACAACCTGCAAACACAACACTGATACCTTTTGATTGTTTTTAACTGACATAGTTTGTTTTGTAAATGCATTTTTCTGTTTTCTTTCATTTGAATTGATGCTAATATTTTTGTGTTCCTGTTAGTGTACTGTTTTATATTTTAGAACATTACTAATATTCATTAAAAGTTTTAATTATGATTGTTGTTTCTCTATTTGTTTAGTTTTTCATAGGCTATGGACTAAATAAAATAAGATTATCAGATCCCTTATTGATAATAGTATATGTTTCCAACTGTACCTTATTATGGCAGTTGGCCTGCTGAAAGCTTAAAAGCAAACACTCGTGTACAAACAATATAAATAGGTTTCAAATCCATGGAATCTTCAAGTGTTAAAATAAATACAGTTTGTATCTAGAAATAATTTTAACTTTATCTTAAATGTATTTTCACTTTGATATCAATGTTAACTTGTTATTCTCTTAGTGTTAATTTTTATAATCTTTGGTAACTAGAATTGTTTTTCCTATAAGTAACAATAAAGAATATTAGAACTTAGATTTTCGCCAAGATGTTCCTGCGGAAGGGGATTCTGTATATTCTCAGGTATAGTACAGAAAGTCCATTAAAAAAAGTTCCCCGCTCAAAGCCGTTTTAGAACATAGGTTTGGCATCAAGTTGGGTCTTGCTGGGTGCAAGGTACACTTAGGAGCATAAATTGGCCATTTTTACCTACATGAGTCCAGTATGTTGGTACATGTGTGGATACCTCCTATTCATAATATTGTTTATGCAGGTGATAGTCACTAATTATACTATGCTATGTGTATAGTAATCTGGAAAAATTTCTTTGGAACGTTTATAAATCATTGTAAAAGCTAACCATAACTGAAGCAGGAAATTAGTTAATAAATCGGAAATGTAAGTAAATATTCCAAGAAAAATATTTATAAAAGTATTAGCATGATTGTTGACATACAACATGACATCTAAACACTATCCCTTTCACCACACTTAAGACACCCACGGTATGTTAGTACTTAGACCTCAGCCTTCGTGGACTGTCCAAAGATTAAAAAAAACAGCTAATGCGATTTAAAGTTTGTCAACTCCAGAACATGACTTGCAGTAAAGGGCAGCTATTAGCACATGACCTTAAGATTTAAAAAGAAAGACCTCTGCAGACATCATGTTTTACAGTCTAGGCATTTGAGATAAAAAAGCGAACAAAGTGGAAAGCTTGGGGCATCCCTAGATGAACTAAAAGGGATACATAAGAGTGGGTCTCCGTTTTGCCCTATTGGGTGCTGCTAAGGGAGAATTTAAATTTGCCAACTTCTCAAAGCAGAAGCTGTAAAAATACCTATAGCATCAGCTAGTTGATGAACAAGAGAGAGAAGCTTTTTCGTAAGAGTGGGGTCATTGTTATAGCGAATGGCTCTTCTTTGGTGGAATCAAGTATCCAAGAGTTATGGAAGACGTTATTTCCCCGACAGTATTCTAAGCAGTGTCTACTTTGGGATACATACAAAATATACAGACAGGAAAGAAACACTTTCCGGTTAAAAAAAAGCTTCTGAGCTTTTTCTATCGATATTTACTGTGTTTATGCCAATAAAGGTCATTTTCGAAAGTTACGTAAATGACTTCTGCAGAACCTGGTCGTTAGGTAAAAAATGAACATCGGCAGACTGGACTATGTTTTTTGACTCCCAATTTAATAGTAGTTGCCGGTCTTGTAACAGAGATTTCTGCATTACCCTTGTTTACCAAATCAGGTTTAGAACCTGGCTGGAAAAAATAAATATAAGAGTGAATGGTATTATCATAAGTACAATAATGGGATTGATAGTGAAAAAAAGAAGGTTAATATGAAGAAGAAATACAGTTTGTGCCAAAGTCTGGGATATTTAATTTAATTTGGTAAAAGTTAATAGAGTGATCATCTACACTTTATAAGAAACAGAAGAAACTGTTGGAAAAAGTTAGGCTTTTCCTCTAGAAATTGAAATAATTTCATATTTGAAGCTCAGGGTGAAAATAAGTGCAAAAAACATTTTTGGTAAAGGACTATAAGTTTTATTGCCATTTAAGCAATGTTTACAATGAAATCTAGAGTCACCGTGATATCTTTTCTATATGACTAAGCTTATTTTGAATAGTACTCAAGAGTATTCTAGTGTAGAATACTGAATACTGTAAAGAATGTAATGTTTTTACATGTTAAACGTTTTTTAAATATCCCGTGTTTTGAATAACATTTAAATTAAAATTGTTAATGTCGGTTTGTATACTTCCTTGTTCCTTAATGATATGCGAATATTTAAGGGTTAGTACAGGAGATGAGGCATTTTGGCTAGGAATTTTTTTGTACTGCATGGATTTATCTTAAATTTTCACAGAAGGTAGGGAATAGCCCAAGGATTAAAGTTTATACCATGCCAAGGTGTGCTTTTATCCTGGGGATGGTTGCCACCCCATCTTGGGGGTCGACATTTTTTATTGCATTTTAACTACGGAAATAGATAAAGAAATTAATTTTAAATTAAAAATGTTCCATAAATTTTTTTCGTAAAACTAATATTTTTCGAGTTATTCGCGATTGAAAGTAAAAGTTTTTCGACGAAAAAATCGACGTTTTTAATGGGTTTTTCACTCTGTTCGGTATAACTCTAAAAATATGCATTTTATCAAAAAACTGTAGAAAGCAAAATTATAGCTTAAAAAAAACTAGAAAAAAATGTTATTTTATAATTTCTCTATAACAAATACAGACCAAGCTACAGCTTTTAATGGTTAGCTTTTGTTTGTCAAATGCTAAATTTAAAAGATTCAAAGTCAAATGGCGGGAAAAGTTTGCATTTTTCAAGGATAACATATGAGGTCTTTTTTAATGTATAAAATCAGACCTTTCTTTCAAAAACAAAAAGAGTTTTTAGCATTAAAATTGAGCGAGTTATGATAAAAATAAGTTCGGTCCCTACTTTTTTCTACGAAAAGATCATTAAAAACAACAACCTAATTCCCCTTTTAATTAAAATAGATTTGTATCCTTCTGCAATTTTTTTTATATATGTATTATTAATACATCCTAGAAGTTTAACCAAATGAAAATGCTTAATTTTAGAAAAATTGGAGCTTAAAGTAAAAAACGATTTTCCGCAATTTCGTAAAAATAGCCATTTTCTTCAAAATAACTCCAACAATACTGAAGATACGAAAAAATGCTAAAGTACCGAATTATAGCTTTTTTGATAACAAAGACTTTTTATTTTATAGATTTTTCTGTACAATAAATATTTGGCCAGATATGGCCGTTTAAATCCTCTATTTACGAGCGAGAACCACCTTATTCTAGCCCTTTAAACTCATCCCATTTTAAAACTAAGGGATTAAAAAGAATTTAGTTTTCATAGCCTTGTAGCTCTTAAAAATCCCTACAAAATTATTTTTAAAAAAACTTTCCATCATTAAAACTAAAGGAGCTATGTTTAAAAAACCAACCAACTTTTTTTTCGAAAAATTCGAATAGCCCACTTCGGAGCATAATATTCTATAAAACCGGTATACTTTATTCTTTTACCGGTATAATTTTCGTATGTTATTCTACTTTTTTTCCTATTTATATCTATTATATTGGTTTATAAAAACTGCAATGTTGTAAGTGGTGGTTTTTAAGGATTGAAAATTTGCAAAAGAATGAAATTGGTAATATTTTAGGCAGTGATATTTTTAATTATAAAATCTGTCAAACTATTAATTTTTTTGGGATAAATCTTTTTTTTTTAATCAGGCTATAATAAGGGTTGATTTATAAGGGTCGAAAAGTTGAGAAATAAAATTAGTACATATTTTAAGCAACGGCATTCTAAAATTAAATCACTATGGTAAATTAATCATTTTTATAGGGTAAATATTTTTTTTTACTTTAAGCTCTAACAAGGATTGATTTTTAAAGGTTGAAATATTTAAAAATTGTATTCCAAAGCATAAAACAATCATTGATTAACTAATCCAAACCAACTTTTACCCATCTTCAGGTTTAAAATGTTATTCTATAAGTTTTGACAATTAGGGGTACATCACCATGAAAAAGAATTTGAAGTAGAGGGTTAGAAGCGCCTAATTCCAAATTTTTATGTACATCGATGCAGGACAAAAAAATTGCGAGGTTTTGCCATTTTTTAGCTTCATTTCCGGGACTATAATTATGTATCATTAAATCGTTTTAATTTGTCAAAAATTTTTTTTTTTTTGTAAATCTCATAAGGGGTGGTAATTTAAAGGTTAAGTTATGGTAGCTAAATATTTATTATACCACATTAACAATTTTAGCTTTAACAGTGGCGTGCGTACGGGCACTGACTTCGATATTTTTGAAGAAAAAAATAGTACGCCAATGGTTTTTTTCCAAATAAAAATATATTTGAATTCACCGTTTAATTTGAAACATAAGAGCTCTGGTCACACGCCTTGGAAAATCTCTGGGAAGTAATACCTGTACTCTTAAAATATGGTACGGATATAACAAAAAATCCACTAAAATTCTCCAGACACTTTGGTGGCAAATATTTAAGTTTCTAGCGATCTTCCTCGTACTCGTTTCGGGATGTTCTTCAACTTCGTGCAGCACCGCTTCCTCAATTTCAGGTGTTCTCACATTTTGAGGTCTACCTTCAGATGTACCTCTTCGAACCCTACCAGTTTCAACAAGACGACGATGAATATTAGTAAAGGCTCTACTATCTGACAAAGCACGATTGGGATATCTCTGGTGATAAATATGTCTGGCTTGCTCTCCATTACCGTCGGCGAGGCCATATACGTAATGATTTCAGCCATTTCTGCTTTTGAATAATTTACCATTTTTAACAAGATTTTAAAAATAAAATAAATAATTCACAGTACACAACTTCAACGACAGATAATTACTAGAAAATGTCAAATGTAAAAAGCAAGTGACATATTTCATGGCAACTAGATTCATTGCAAAATTTTGTTCTTGATTAATTTTCCTAGAAAATAAAACTGTTTTTATTTTTTTTCTCAAAAACGGTGAGATCAAAATAGAGAGAGAGAGATCTCTTATGTTTCAAATTAAACGGTGAATTCAAAAATTTTTTTTGAAAAAACCATTGGCGTACCATTTTTTTCTTCAAAAATATCGAAGTCAGTGCCCGTACGCACGCCACTGTTAAAGTTGAAAATTGTTTTTGTATTGAAAAATATGCCTTTTTGTCAACTGTAGCTACGTGTTAAATATCACTGAGATATCTCTATGGGTTTCGAAAATATTAATTAATTTCCATTTTTTTTCCTAAAAGTTTAACACCCCGTATTTTCGTAACGGAACATTTTTGGACCATAGTTTATTAGGCATACTATCATTAATTTTTCATGTAGATTCACACCCTTAAATATTCGCATATCATTAAAGAACACCCTGTATTTTAGTTATGACTCACAGATAGCATTTTGTTTATAATGTAAAAATTAATATTCACACCTGCTCTTTAATTGTTGAGCGGATTTCTATACATTTATAGGTTTGCAGTGAATTTGTAAATAAGGTCGGTAAAAAATTGACTGTCATAAAACTGTCAGGAATGAAGCGTTTAAAATAATAAACCTGTTTAAAATAACATTACCGTTTTTTATAAACACACAGTAATTTAAATGAAAACAACATTTCACAGGATAAGTTAATACATGTACAAATAATGCATTACAACTTCTTTGTGATTTTTAAAAGGTATTGTCTTCTATTTTAATACATTATCTTATCTTTCACCACTTGCTTAATATTTACAATATTATAACATATTTTTAAAAAATTCTGCACTGCCAGTTTTTGTGTTTTATTTTTTTTTATAATGGGTAACATTCTTGGTAAGATGTTTTATTTTTATTTACTAACTTATTCTTCTTGGACCAAAATAAGCTTGTCTGTTTGTTTTAATTTTATTTATTGGCAATTAAAAAAGATATGTAGTTGATGTTCTTAAAATGAAAATGTATAAATAGCTAAAAAAAAAAGTATTAAAAATAAGAGATGGTAAAAACAAGATAAATATTTGACATACATTACTGACCAAAAATCCTACAGTTTATGGAGCACTTTTTATTAATTTATCACAAAGGATATAGCTGTATCTAAGTGTATTTGTATACAGTGTGTCCCAAATTGGGCCTACATGTATTGGTAACTCGGGAACCATTAGAGCTACAGTATTGGTTAAATTACTAAAGTTTTAGGCAATTTAATTACAAAATTAAATCTGCTTTCAGATTTTATTTATCTTTTATAGTTTTTGAGATAATTAAGAAAAATCAAAATGGTGCATTTTTAACTTTTGCCTGTAGCTCGCAAACTACCAATTTTACAGTTTTAAGATAACTACATTATTAGAAGACTTTTTTAAGAAGAATTTAATTTAAGTAAAAATATTTTCTAACTTTATTTGTTTTTGAGATATTTACCCAAACTTTGGATTTTCATACGGACGCCATATTGGATTTTTACATTTTTGAAAAGAGCTCTTCAAGAGCTTTTCATTGATGTATCACAAGTCTAGGTTTTCAGATTTCTTAAGCTCTAAAAACGATAATTTTTGTTTATTTGATAGTAGGCTTAGACTAGACTGCGTAATAGCCGCCCCATTTCATAAAAAATAAATGATACGCATCCGGAGCGGTATCAACCTAACCATAGACATTTAAGATTCTTAGTGATGAACTTGTTACCCTCTGGATCTTTTGTGAGAGCGAAATTCAAAACTTATACAAAAAAATTGATGCTTTTTGCAAAATTTAATACTTCCTAATATTACCTTAAACTGATAATAATTAAACACAACTGTAAAACAAAAATGTATCAGTAAACAAGAAAATAAAATCACAGTACATGACTTCCTCCATTTTCCACACATTTCTCGCATTTTTCCAACACCTTGCGGGATACTCGACGTAACGTGTTTCGGTTGACGGAAGCAAACACATCCCGTACCCTGTGTTCTAGTTCCAGCCTAGTTTCGGGCGGAGAAAACTCGTACACCTCATTTTTTTGCGTGTCCCCATAGGTAAAAATCAGGGGGTGTGACGTCCGGTGATCTAGCTGGCCAAGCAATTGGCCCATTATTAGAGATTATGTTGTCATTAAAGGTATTTCTAAGGACCTCCATCACCTCCCTGGTACTATGCGCTGGACATCCGTTTTGCTGGAACCACAAATTATTCGTTTCATTTGGCGGAACTGTATTTCTAATGGCCGGTAAAATCTGATCTTGCAGGAGTAGCAAACCTTATTTGTAGCCGTCTTTCTTCTAAATTATGTGGATTTTCTGTATCCCAGCAGTGATAATTGTGCCTATTAAAAATTCCACAATTTGTAAACCGGGTTTCGTCTGTCCAGAGAACATTGGGTTGGAAATTAGGTATCTGTTGACATAGTAATAAACCATTGACTAAAGGTGATTCGTCTATTGAAAACATTCCCCTGAAGACCCTGGACAATACTTGGTTTGTGTGTTGGATGAAAACGGTGTTTTTTTTTAAAGACCGATGCACAGATGACTTAGGAATTGTTGTCTGTTCCACTTTTCTAACCGATGTTGTGAGATCATCTCTAACGTTTTCCATTATAATCGCATCTCTCGCTTCATTATTTTTTGTATAAGTTTTGGGATTCGGTTCACAAAAGATCCATAGGCTAACAAGTTCGTAACTAAGAATCTAAAATGTCTTTGGTTAGGTTGTTGCCGCTCCGGAAATTGTTCTTCGTATGCAAGTGCTGCAGCTTCTGTATTTCTATTAGATTTAAAATAAATTTCTAGCATATCCACCTTTTTATTATTGGAATAATTAAGAGCCATTATTGTAGATACTTAAAATAATCAAAACTTGAATTTTTGCTGAAGGCGTATCTAAACGAGAAATAAGATGCACGCTAATTTTTACATTTACATTACATTTAGATAAATATAATCTGAAAGCAGATTTAATTTTGCAATTAAATTGTCCAAAACTTTCCTCATTTAACCAACACTGTAGCTCTAATGGTTCCCGAGTTATCAATTCATGTAGGCCCACTTTGGGACACACTGTATATAGTAAGAACCCTAAGTAGTTAATGTATCTTTAATTTTAAATACTAATAAAAAATGGTTTTTAATTCTCTTTTTTCTTGTTAATTTGTTAGTAAGTTAGTACTAGTGTAAAGGTAGAAGGAAACAAAACTAGCAAAATTAATTTTTATTACAACAGTATTATAACAGTTACGTATATTGCAATACCATGATACTATTACTCGAGAAGATAAACCCACGCGCATGAGATAAGCCTATCTCTCTCGCACGCCTGACGTCACTCGATGACAAATTTCCCCAGAAACAGTGAGTTTTAATATGGCATTCCGATTTCTGTTTAGATGTTAGATGGATTAAGTAATGCCAAAATACAATAAACGTTAAAAAAAGGCTTTAAAACACTGCTTTCCCAACCGACAAGCAGAATTTTTGTCATCGATACGGAGGGCTGAGCCCTCCGTAGTAATCGAGTGACGTCATGCGCAACGTCGTACGAAATTAAATCGCCAAGTGGGTTTATCTTCTAGTAATAGTATCATGTTGCAATACTATTACTTTCTTTCAGTTCTAAAAGTATTGGCCAAAAGGTATTGGGAGGATGTATGGAAAAAGAAAAAAACATCGTCAAAACCCGGTTTTGAATTTACACTGATGTCCTATAATGTTCTGGCACAGGATTTAATTACTGAACATCCTTATTTATACAAAAACCACAATCCTTCTGCATTAGAATGGAGGAAAAGATGGAAAAACTTATTTGATGAAATAAGTACTATGCTACCAGATGTAAGTGGCTCCAGTTGATTAATAGGAAATTATATTGTTATAGACATATGTTAGTTACTTACATTCACGCAAATTTGAGATATTCTTTCCTTAAAGGGAGAGATACCTGTAAAATTGTATTTTTGTTTTTCATAGAATGTTAGTATAATCCTTTAAAAATGCGTCAAATTTTAGGTATTTCTTGTGTTATAGAGTCTAAACCGTGACGTATATAAACGTCTATGTATTCAAACTTTAAACGCGTTTTTCTCAAAACCATTTTAGTCAATAACTTAAAAAGTTATTGAATTACATGGTTTTGAGAAAAATGCGTTTAAAGTTTGAATACATTTTTTTTCAAATATTTTATACCTCGAATTTTTTAAAAAATTTTTTAGGTTCATCTAGAAATTATGACATTAATTAACACACAGGTGGGTTTCTGTTTTTAAATCACTACATTCTATGCTACAATGCTGGCCGATTGAGAAGTCTCGGTACGACCTTCCTAGAAGAATTTAGTGTATATCCGCCGTTTTAAATAATTAAATAATAATAATAATAAATTATATAATTCTAACATTTAAATAAGGCAGATGCCAATTTTTAAAAATATATAATAAGTCTTTCATTAAAAAAAAAAAAAAAAAACATAAAAATCAAGCAAAATTTAAGCGTTTACAGGTATCTCCCCCCTTAATTAGAATGGTGGGTCTATGACTGTTTTACTGCAGACATGAAACTAGTATTCCATATATAATGCCGCTCTAGATTTGTTCACGTTAAGTGTTTTAGACGTCAGCTAAGTGCCTCAAATTAATCACATGTCAGAGGTATCTGAATCTGAAAATGAGGAGAGTGATATCACGGCACCTAGGCCTCAGTAGGCCCGTTGTGCTTCCTCCTGAAGGGGACTCCTCACTCAGTACGCTGCTCATCCTACTGATTTAAAGTAGGTGACAACGTCACCGAGGGGAATCTCCTTAACGTCGACCAAGGAGAGCCAGTACTCGCCCAGAATGGATATTCTCTTAGACGAGAGTACAGGGCAGTTACAAAGGATGTGCTCCACCGTCTCGTCTATCTGTTCAAAACCTCTACACAGAGGTGTGTTATTTATACCCATTCTAAAGAGGTGCTTTCGTAATTGAAAATGTCCAGTAAGAATGCCCGTGATTAGGCGAAGGTGCGCCCTAGGCATTGCCAAGTAATGTTTAGCTGTATCTCTGTCAGGATAGTTCAGTAACTCCCTGGAAAAGTAACAGGTTAGTGTTTCATCCCATCGTCTTGTAAACTGCTGACGAGAGTGTCTTTTGATTAGGTCCTTCATCGCAGACCCTGTCAGACCTACGAAAGGTTCGGGTCCAAAAGGTTTGGTCCCGGCAGCCTTCCTGGCCAACGAGTCAGCAATGCGGTTATCTTTGGAGTGAGCGTGTTCTTTGGTCCAGCAGAGGATGACCACATTCCTGCTGGAAGAATCCCCAGGGCTAGAAGTGTCTGTCTGCAATCCGTATGGATAAGCACGACTTTATTAGTGATGTTTCTACTGATTATTTCTTTTGCAGCTATGGTTATGCCTGTGAGCTCAGTTTGGAGCACGCTTGGCAACTCACCCATAGCCCATTTGATGAGATTTAGAATAGATTCCACATCCTGTACCTTCTTTTGTTTTCGAACCGTCTCACACAAGCGAAATTCGGGGAAAACCCGGCCATAAATCGGAAATACCAACTTCGCAATTAAGGCCTATTCTGAGTATAATTTCATTATCTAGTTACCTGGGTATAATAAAAAATCACCCTTATATTTTTAGTCTTGTCACTTGCAGAAATATTTTAGTTGAAAGCTGATGTTCGTGGAGTGTGATTCAAAAGCGCCTGTGAAAATTAGTAATTTATATTCAGTTTTTCGGCAAAGTGTGGGTGAAAATTTTGTAAAGTAACTATGGAGCCTATTGCTGGTGGTAAGTAGAATATTAAAAATAATATTTATTTAAAATATTTCTTTACGTTTTTTTATACTGGTGTTCCGAAAAGTTAACAATTATTATTTTTTTTAATTTCAATTTTTCCCTTTTTGCTAAAGTAAAAGTATGATTTCCCGTAATTTCCCGCATTTAAATTAGCTTTAAATTATTGTTTAATAAGTCCTTTGTAAGATCCCATCTTAAGTTGCTGCGATAATTTGCGATCTTGACGAGAAAATATTTTTAAAGATTTATGGTCTGGGTCCAAATTCGTATAAAATGTAGGTCCCAAAAGCAACAAATAATTTTCTCCTACTAACTTAAAGAATAAATCAATTTTTATAAAATAAAACATTATTTTATAGAAAATTAAATAGAAAAATAAAAAAATTGCCATATGGGTTTAAAATTCAATATGGCGACCAATTTTAAATGGCGAAATCTTATTAAAATATATTGTTTTAATTACATTGAACTAAGAATTAAAGAAACAGTTTTAACAATCATTCATGTAGTTTCAAAATATAAATTATAATCCAAACAGCTATTGATAATGCAGTTTTTTTGAATTAACATTCAATTCTTCAAGCTACGGTCTCAATTTTGGAAGATTTTTCTAATGTAATTTGAAGTACCATTGATTGCAAAGTATAATCTGTACAAATATTATAAAGAGGAAAGATTTGATTGTTTGTTTGAATTGAATAGGCTCCGAAACTACTGGATCGATTTAAAAATTCTTTTACCATTAGAATCCTACATTATCCCCGATGAACATAGGCTATTGCTAGTAATAAAATAATTAACAAAATTACAACTTATTTTTTCAGGGTCTGCAACAAAATCTGCTTTGTTTAAAAGAAGCCAACTTGTCAATTGGTTAAGAATTTGTCAGTCCAAGGAAAGAATGGAGCAGTGTCGTTATTTGGCAGAAAAAGTGACCTCTACCATGCGAGTTGAACGCTTGTCAGAAGAGTCTTCAAAAGTCTTATATAAATTCATCGAGAAATATGACACAAAATGGTCAACAGCATCAAGAAATAAAACTGCATTTGAAAATAAAAATCGAGATTGGTTAAATATTGAGTTGGAGTTTTCTTCGTCAATGAATGAAGCTCAACCAGCCGAAATGCAGGATACAACTTCATCGAGTAGAGGGAGGCCATTCACTGGATTTTTAGATTTGAGTGAACGATCAAAAAGAAGAAGAACTGAACCGTTGCGAGCAGACCGAAGCCCGGAAGAACTAACATTTGCTGCTCAAATGAAGTTTAGGTCTGAAGGTAAACTGGATGAAGCAGATGTGTTAAATAATGTTGCATTCTCAACACCAACCCGTGCATCAAAATATAAAAAATCTCTTCAAAAAGAATGTGAAATACCATTTGCAGCGGACGAAGCCTTATCGCTTTTTGTAGAGGCTAAATTGACAAAATTTCAATATAATCTAATAAGAAATTCGGCAAAAAGCCATAAGTCAACTCTTTATCCTAATTATGAGTCCGTAACTGCCGCGAAAAAAAGATGCTACCCAGAAAACCTAAACATTTCTGAAGATGTAGCTGAAGTGCCCCTTCAAAGTTTGCTGGATCGTACATCTTTAAGGTTATTTGAGTCCCTAAAAGAAGTTTTAAATTCTTTAAACCAAGAAAATTATAATAATTTACATTTAATTTGCAAATGGGGTTGTGACGGGAGTTCTGGGGTGAGTCAATACAAACAGCAGTTTGTAGAGTCCAATATTTCAGATGCTAATATCTTTTTAACATCAATGGTGCCAATCCAGCTCATTAACGGGGACCCGAAATCAAAAGATAAGTTTGTAATCTGGGAAAATCCCAGACCTTCCTCCACACGATTCTGTAGACCTCTTAGAGTCCAGTTTAGGCACGAAACAACAGAGCTATCAGTGAGAGAAAAGCAATATTTTGACCAACAAATTTCAGATTTGCAACCAACAAGCTATTTGTGTAATCTAACATCCAAAGATTTTAACAATATCGAGAAGATTTTAAAACAGGAAATTACTGACGAATCTAGATATCAATTTGGTTTGTCATCTTTACATGCTTGGATTCGTTTTTTTTGAGTGTTTGCTGCATCTATCTTATAAGATGGAATTTAAGCAATGGCAAGCGCGAGGCCAGGAAAACAAAGAAAAACATGCAAATGCCAAAAAACGAATCCAAGACTTATTTTTTAAAGAAATGGGACTATTGGTTGATAGACCAAAACCTGGTTTTGAAGTACTAATGACGGCAACACTGCTCGCCGTTTTTTTGAGAATGCTGCTAAATCTTCGGAAATTACAGGCATTGATCAAGATTTGATATTTAGATTCAGAGTAATTTTATTAACAATTTCTAGTGGTTTTCAGATAAAAATTGATAGTTTTAAGGACTACTGTCATGAGACGGCCAGAAAATTTGTAGAATTGTATCCGTGGTACAATATGCCAACTTCCGTCCATAAAATCTTAATGCACAGTTCTGATATAATATCATATTTTATGGTTCCAATTGGGAAACTTGGCGAGGAAGCCCAGGAATCAAGAAACAAAGATATTAAAAGATTCAGAGAATTTCATGCACGGAAGTTTTCAAGAAAACAAAACATGGAGGATATATTTTGTAATCTTTTAATATCTTCTGATCCTTTAATCTCCAATATGAAAAAATCATCTGCTAAAAAGCTTAAACAGTACCCTTCAAAAGTTTTGGCATTTTTTGATGAACCAACAGTTTCTGCTGATGAAAGTGATAGTGAAGATATTGATTGATTTTAATTATTAAGATAGGTTAGGCTTTATTATTATTACAAAGTTATTGTTAAGTGAGGTCTGTATATACTTTACATACTTAAATATATTACTCTTAACATGTATTTTAAATTGCTCTTATTTTTACACACAAAAGTTAGTTATAAAATTAAATAGAACAAAAACAAACAAATCACAACTTTATTTAATTTATAATAAGCAATTTTATTAACCTCAGGTATATCAAAAGTCTTGTCATTTTGGATTTTATTTCAAAAATTTTCAGTCAAAAAGCGTTTATTTCAGCGCAGATTGAAGTCGGATTGAGGCACTCAACAGTGACAAAGGCAAGTCAATTTGGAAAAAATGCAGGATTAACTATCTCAATCCTACAATTCTGTTAAAATGGTTTACCTCTCTCTCTCTCTCTCTCTGTTAAGTGCCTCAATCCAACTTCAATTCGAGCCGAAATAAACGCTCTTATTATGAATTTTAAACTCTTAACTGCTTAAATTGTTAAAATAATAACAGTCTAATAATAATAGTAACATTTTTCATAGAGTTTTATTTTTTTAAGGAAATAGGTACTTACACAGCGCTTATGTAATGCAATAAATGAACCCAAGGGGAGGGGGGCTTTAAAAAATGTTTAAATGAAAGTGTTATCTTAGTTTTAACATTTTCTTACGATTAAACATGTTTGTGATTCATATCAGCACTACTACTATTTATGGCCGGCTTTTCCCCGATTTTCGCCTGTGTGCGTCTGTGTAAATGTTGATTACACCTGCCGCGTTTGTGTTCGATTCTCCTTTAATGTCAATGTTGTAGGGTTTGTTAAAAACAAAACATTGCGCATTAGAGTCGACTTTTGCCTGCAGTAGTGGGAGCGAACCTATCACCTCAATCCACAAACGACGTCTCTGTGCGCCAACTCCTACATCAGGCATTATACCAACAGTGCGGATGCGCAACGTAACCGTCACAACAACCTCCTTGATGAATATGTCAAGGCATGTGACATTTAGGATTACCTCTATGGCCCTAGTTGGTGTTGTTCTCATGGCTCCAGTGGTGTTGAGACAAGCCATTATCTGAACTTGGTCCAGTTTTCGGGTGACTGTCGTCCTTGAGCCTTTTCTCCAAGTGGGTGTTCCATGTTAGAGGTGTGTTGCGGATCCTTTTTCTTTAAGACAGAACATACATAAGTAATCATCTGCAAATATTATTCTTGATTGTTTTATTCTGATAGGTCGGTAAGTTCAAAAATGTAATTTTCCTTTACAGCCCTAACCGAATTAATGTATTATTATTTCATACCTTTAAGTCAGATCTCGCCTGTTTTCATTTTTGACATAAGTTTAGTGTTAAACTTTAGAATAGTTTTACACTTTATTAGATAGATTTGGTATATTTCTAATTTAAAGGTTTTTGATTAATATCATTATTAGGACTTTCGATATTTTTGCAACCGATTGGAAACAGTTTACTATATCATTTCTTCTAATTATCTTAAACTTGGCAAAAATAGACATTGACTAGTTCTGTTAAAAAGGGATTATTTATAGAGAAAATGATACATAGAACTATGTTTCTCAACTGTTATAATATTTAGTTCATTGTTCAATTGTCATAACTTTAATAACCTTATTTAAAACTGGAACCATATTAAAATCCCTAAGTTATTTGAATTTTAGTTTAAATATTACTAATGAGCAAGTAATAAACTGACTGATAAATTTATATGTTTATTAGTTTTTTTATTGTTTAGCAATAAAATAGTTAATTTTTAACCTTCCCAAAACATGTTAATAATGGACTGTGGTTTCTATGGTGTTAAACAATTTGAGGTTGCCAAACACTTATTGCTAGGGATTATTGCAATTTTTTTTAAACAAGCAATGCTTTAGTGCTAGGGACTTTATTTTTAACACAAAAATGAGCGAAATTTTAAATTATCTTTAAATTAGTAATTTAACAAAAGATACCCTATAAATATAAAATAAGAAAAATGTCTTTCTATGGCAATCTTACGTAGAAAACGACTGTGTTATCTCTCTCTCTTTCGAGAAAAGACGGTCATAAGAATATCTACATTTGTATGTGTTGGTAAAAACAAAATCGTTCGGTATATTTAAACCAAATGAAAATTTGTATTAAACACATGGAAAATTTTTTTACAAAATGTATCTTTAGCACCGCCAATTTAAGACAAAGTTTTTGTTTATCCAACCTGGTAATCGTAATTTTATTACTTAAATTTATGACCTATCTGGTGGCTGTAAGTTTCAAATCATCTAATCGAAAGCCAAGTTCTTAAAAATTAAGAATGCAATCACGATTGCGCAGTTGCATAAATTCGGCCAAAGTTATATGACACCTACACAATTGCTGATTCAGCAATACTGAATAAAGCATTCCCTGTTGAATATTTTTAAAAATATGGACCATGGACCTGTTCTTCTGTTTATTCTTTTCTCTAGAACCGTACCATTTTTTTCACCCCAATAATGCTTAAGTTGTTATTAAAATCTTTTTTTAGGCAAGACTAATTTAAAATATTTGTAATAAAGTTCCTTACTACTAAGTATGACGTTTTTAATCGCAAATTGATTTTTTTTTGGTAAATAATTATTTGGGTAGTGGTGATATATTCATTTTTGACAGTTTTTATAGAAAAGTCTAAAAAAAAATCCCTAAAACCGCGATTTGATATATAATTCAGAGAAGAATATATTAACGCAATAATAACATTATATGTATGCCATTTATAGTAAATGACAGCTCTAAACAACACTTTTAATAAAAAAAAATAGGTTGTAGAAATGAATTAACAATTTCTCATTTTGGTAATCTGCTGCTCTTTAGACCCAGGATATACTAAAACTTTAGCCATTTATAAGTAGATCTGCCATTACTAAAAAAAATAAACATTCTGTAACTATTTCATTAACAGAAGCAAAGTATGATTTATAAAAAACGATTTCGTTTATACTACAGATAATATGTAACATATTCGAATTATTGGTTGAAGGGTGGTGATCTATTTCCGAGAACTAACAAAAAATTAATCGCTATCGAACCAACACGCGAAGACTGACTAAATTTGGAAAAGAGCATCATGCGTCGTGTGTACAACTCAAATAAAAACTAACCAAAACAGGGCACGGTAACCTGAGAGGACACCTGCACAAGATATGCTCATATAATGAGGACCCAAGTTGCAGAATGTGCGACGAAGGGGAAGATACAGCCTACCATACCCTGTGCGAATGTAAAGCGTTAAATGACAAAAGACAGGCATTATTTGGGCAACCGAAAATGATCCACAGGAATATATTAACCAGCCAGTCTCGGGGTTATACAGACTCGTAGAAGAAACAAGGCTAATGGAAGGATTGGTATGAAAGATAATAGGAGTTTAGGCACAAAAAGCCCAAGAGGCTGCGCTGCCTCCGATAGTAAATCTAGGCGGCTCCCAGGGAAGAAGAAGAAGAAGAATAGAAGCAAAGTATGCTTTATAAAAAGCGTTTAGTTAATACTACAAATAACGAAATGTAACATATTTGAATTATTGATTAAAGGGTGGGGATCTATTTTCGAAAACTAAAAAAAATTAATCGCGAACGGCTTTGACAAATATGTAGAGAACCCAAAAAGGTCGCGCTGGGTCAGCATTAACTAAAAATTTGGGCAAAATTTCCAAACAGGTAATTTACAGTTACCAAAACAAAATGAGTCGCCACTTTAACTTTCCGTCAAGGCTGCGTTTTGATACCAATTAAAACAATATTTCAATACAATTAGCAGAAAAAGAGTATAAATATCAGGAGTCGTGAGTCCAGGAACGACAGTTAAGAGTTGGGGTTAGGGGCTGGTAATCGGCTTCCCTTACCAATTCGACACTGATCGTCACAATATTTATCTTCAGGATGGAATTTTCGATAGTTTCTTTTTTATTTGTAATTACTCTTTTCAAAATTTTTGTTTCTCTATAAACCAGGTTAGTTTACTTTTTTATGAATTAAAAAAAATGCTATTGACTCCCAAACCTATAATTTTGTAATAGCGATAACCGCCAAGTTTTATTGATACCTACTTTTTTTAGCACACTGTAAACATTGTTTTTTCCTTTAGATTATGTGTCTCCAAGAAGTCCAAGAATCGCATTTGTTTGGCTTTTACGATACACTTGAATCCTTGGGTAAGCCTATTTTAAAACGTATACTGCTGCTTATTTAACACAAATTTAAAATTCTAAGGATACAAAGGCATATATAAGAAACGGACCGGAATACGGTGCGATGGGTGTGCAATATATTATAAGGTGGACAAATTTAACTTGATCGAATTTGAGACAGTGGAATTTTATCAGCCAAATGTGGACGTTTTAAACCGAGATAATATTGCTATTATTGCTAAGTTCGCCCCGAGTAATAATCCGCAATCACAATTTTTAGTAGCTACTACACACTTACTTTACAATCCCAAGAGACAAGATGTTAGGTTAGCACAGACTCAGCTGCTTCTTACTGAGATTGAAAGATTAAGTTTTATTTGCAATTCTGGGTAAGTCTTTTTTTGTTTTTTTTTGTTTTTTAATTTTAACCTGTTAGGTCCAGCAAAGAGACGAGGTGTTCAAAACGGGCTTAAGTTTTGAAAAAAAAATAAATTTGAAAAAAAAAATTAAATATAAATACCATTACTTTATAGGGTGCAAAGATTTTTTTTACCTAATATTTATTATAAAATCTATGTAATATAAGAAAAACAAAAAAAAATACATTTTACTAAGTATTTTTTACAGCTTATATGTAAAAGAAAATGTTTATTTTTTTATTTTGACTTATAAGAACATTTTAACATACGCCTAATTTAACCAATTTTACTTATATTATCCTTGTATCTTAATTAGATTTTTTTTAATACCCAATCTGTTAAAATCAATCCTCACCAGATCCAGATCCTCACCCAAGATAATTATTCCAATGTACAAGGTTATTCATTTTAAAGTAAACAGGGCTTTATTTTTGAACTTCCCTGTACTTTTTTAAAAAACGAATATAACCATTTCGTGTATTTTTTCCATAGAATTCGATAATCTAATCGGAAAAAGAATTGAAACAAAACCAAAAAAGCACGAATGACGAATTTTATAAGTGGAATAGCCCGTATATTTTTATATTAATAAATAGAGATTTTCACGAGGAATTTGGTGATATAGGGGTTGCTGGGTTTATTTCCTGCAGTTCTGCTGCAAGTGTCTAAAAACTGCATGATACTATAAGGATAGTTTCGCCTGAAAAAACCTGGCTGCCACAGGTCACAGGTGCTTATTTGTCAAAGTCAAGAATTTTAAAAATAGGTTTATTACTTTTTGGAGTAGTTTTATAATGAGGTTTTCATCAGAAGAACGGCTTCAAATTATAACTCTCTATTATAAATGTGGAGAAGACGCCAGGGAAATATATCAGTAAAAACGAGTTTAAAACTAAATGTCTTATTCGAAGAAACAAAATCGTTACATATTAGAAAAAGGACTACAATGAGAAAAAAAGCGGAAAGTGGATTGGACGTTATGGCACTATTAGATGGCCACCTAATAGTCCAGATATTACAATTTTGGACACTTTTCTATGGGGTCACTTAAAGAATGTCGTTTACCAAAATGGAAACACAAACACGGAAAAAATGAGGAAAAAAAATGTAAATAAAATTAATCGTCTTAACCAAGACCCTCACATAATATCGGCGAACTTAGAAAGGCTAAGGAGGGGTTATAGATCATGTTTCGAAAATAACGGGGGTCATATAGAACATTTAAATTATTAGTAATATTGTATTTTTTTTGTTAAAATTGATCTTATTACCACCATATTTTACCTCGTTTTGTATTTTAATTTTTTCCGTTTATTGTATTGCTGCTTGGCTTAGAAATAGATATATCATATCATTTTTAGCATATTGTTCCGTGACACCCCGTATAAAAACACGGATCCTGGTTTTACACCTTTTTATTGGATATCAGGTTTACAAACGTTTCTACGGTAACACTTCAACGTAACGTAATAATGACGACTGTTTAACCTTTAACTGTCTGTCAACTTCTTATCTCGTCGGAACACAAAACTAAACTGGCCCGTGCGGATTTCCTTCGCGCTTTATATAGTGATGTGGAAAAGAATGGAAAAGTGTGGAAAAGTGTAGAATTAGCTGGAAGAATTCTTTTACTACAGGATGCCAGAAAAGTGTAAAAAGGATGTCTCCAGCGCCCTCAGGATAATCCGCAATGACCGTTGAAAAAGGGAAAAACTAAGGTAACCTATTTTAAATAAATTATTAACCTAAATAAAATAATTCTAACCTTTTACATTTCTATTAACTAAGCACTAACTAAAGTCCGTAACATTGCCCTCTCCCAAGTTTTGATCGTCTCGATCAAGTATCTTCTTGATCTTGATAGCGTTCCAGGTGTACAACTTTCATCTTCGCCTGTGGGCTCTTCTGAATTCGGTACACCAGATCATTAAGCCGGATCACTACTTTATATGGCCCTTCCCATGACTTCTGCAATTTCGGTGAACGCCCCTTGGTTCTTTTTGGATTGTATAGCCAAACTTTTTCACCGACCAGGAATCCCCGATGATTAGCTTTTAAGTCATAGCGGGACTTCATACTTTCTTTCTGTAGCTTATTAGGAACCTCTTCGTGTATTTCTTGCAGCTGTTTACTGAGCTGACTTACGTAATCTTTTGCTGGTTTTTCATTGGTGGATGGTCGTCCAGTAAGTAAGTCAACTGGAAGGCATAACTCCGCTCGTACGTCGGCAATAGTGGTAGCTTCTTGATTTGGTATTGCGTAGACTTCCGGCCATTTGCTGAAGTAATCCATCGCTACCAAAATATAGCGTTTTCCAGATTTACTTATTGGAAATGGTCCTGCTATGTCTATGGCAATTCTTTCAAAAGGTGCTCCTACATTGTATTGCTTCATCTTGCCATGGCTTCGTGTCTTAGGTCCCTTGCTGGAGGCGCAGTCCTTACACATTCTGCACCAGTCTTTGACATCGGCACGACTTCCCAGCCAGTTTCTTTCTTTCTCGAACCTTTTCAAGAGTCTTCATTACTCCGAAATGGCCACCTCCTATACCATTGTGCAAGGCTTGCAATACTTCTGGAATCCTTTTGATTGGTAGTATTGTTTGATAGGTGTGGCTTTTGTCGTCAGAACTTTCCCAGACTCTTTTCAATAGACAATCTTTCATTATTAAAGAGTCCCATATGGCCCAGTACCCTTTAAATCTCGGAGACTTTGAAGCTATTTTCTGATATGGGGGTCTTTCTGAATTTTCTATCTTAAGTTTGACAATATATCCAAGATCAGGATCCTCTTGTTGTTCTTTTGCGAGGATTTTAGGGTCCCAATCTTCAGATCACTGGATGCGTGTTCTTCGGCAGTGAAATTCATCAGGATCTTCTTGTTCTTCACGTCTACTGCAATGTTTACAATCTTCTGGACAAGGTCTTCTTGATAGAGCGTCAGTATTTTTATGGTTCAAACCTCTTCGATGTTCAATTTTAAAATCGTATTCTTGAACACGTTGTAACCATCGTGCTATCTGACCTTCAGGATTCTTGAATTGAAGCAACCCCTTGAGTGATGCATGGTCTGTCCTCAGGTGAAATTTCTGGCCATAAAGGTATTTATGAAAATGTTCCAGAGACTTGACGATAGCTAAAAGTTCTTTTCTGGTCACACAATAATTTCGTTCAGGTTTTGAAAGAACTTTGCTAAAATACGCTATCACTTTTCTTGGCCATCCTGTACCTATGACAAAATTCCTCCAATAGAAGTATTGCTTGCATCAGTGTCCACAATAAACGTTTGACTGGGTTGTGGATATGACAACACTGGAGGATTACAAAGGGCTTTCTTTAGTTGTAGAAAGGTTGCTTCACAATCTTCAGTCCACTCATAGCTTTTGTTATTTTCAGTAAGTCGATGTAGTGGTCTCGCAATATCAGCAAACCCATGTATAAATCTTCTGTAGTAAGTGCACAGTCCCAGGAAACTTCTAATTTCATGCTTGTTTTTGGGTGTAGGCCAGTTTTGGATAGCTTCTGTCTTCTCTGGATATGTTTTTACTCCTTCTTCAGTTATTATGTGCCCCAGGTATTTAACTTCTTTCTGGAAAAGGTGACATTTCTTTGGACTAAGCTTAAGCTGGGCAGATCTTAGCTTCTGAGAAACCTCTTCGACATTTCTAAGGTGGTCTTCAAATGTTTTCCAAGAATAATAATGTCATCTAGGTATACTAAGCATGTTTTCCAAGTTAGTCCTCGTAATGTTAACTCCATCAATCGTTCAAAGGTAGCAGGGGCATTACACAGACCAAATGGCATAACATTAAACTGCCACAGTCCAGTTCCGGTTGAGAAGGAAGATTTTTCCTTATCTTCAGGATGAAGTTCTACTTGCCAATAGCCACTTTTCAGGTCTAAAGTCGAAAACCATTTTGATCCCGTCAGCGTATCTAGAGTATCGTCTATTCTTGGTAATGGAAAGCTGTCCTTCTTCGTGATGTCATTAAGTCTTCTGAAGTCAACACAAAATCTGGTAGAACCATCTTTCTTCTTAACCAGGACTCCTGGAGATGACCATAGACTCTGGGATGGTTCTATAATGCCTTGGTTTTGCATGTCTCCAATTAACTTTTCAACTTCGTCTCTTTTAGCCAAAGGAATTCGTCGTGGTGGTTGCCTTATCGGTGCTGCATCGCCCGTATTTATTCGATGTTGAACCATGTTGGTTTTTCCCAAATCCTGTTCAGAGAGAAAACGTCTTGATTTCTTCTTAGAAGGTCTTCCAGTTTAGTAACCTGCACTGGATTTAGCAGGGCTTTTGATGAACTCACCAGGTCTTGCAGAGCATCAGGTAGTTTGCTTGAAGCAACTTCTACAGGTGTAGCAAAGGTATGGGTAACTATCATATTAGCAGGTTGACAGGTGCCAATTTTGTCACCTCGTTTGACCTGTTGAGAGTAATCCTTCAGGTTCATCATTCTGACAAATACTGTATTTCTTTGGTTTTGCGTCAGAGTTCTTGCGGGTAGAATTCCTTTAGCGCATAGTGGACTATTTTCAATTGGTTCGACTAATAGGATTTCCTATTCCTTCCAGAGTCTTCCTTCTTCTGAGTCTTGACACCTTGCTTTGATAATGGCTTCTGAATTTGGGGGTAGTATGACATCTTCTCGAATTGATGCTTCATTCCGTGGGAGTCTCATTACAATCTCTTTATTATTCGTTCGCAGTATTCGCTGTGGAAGGTCAAGTACAAACATCTGGAGTTCCATAATGTCAAGGCCAAGGATAACTTCGTCCATTATGTCAGCAACAAACACAACGTGTATAAAAATTGTTGACCCCAGGCTTATTCTTGCTTCATGTATGCCTCTAATTGGTATGACTTCTCCATTGGCAGTTTCCAAAATATAATTTTTCTCAGGGCGGAATATTTTGCAATGGGCTACGATGTTTGTCCTCGCGATAGTATGTGTGGAACCAGTATCTAGTACCATTTCACATTCCCGACCGCATACATTTCCAGGTACTACCAAGCTGAAACCATTATTTTGCAGCCGGGATACTCTTATTATGGTTGTTGATGGGGCTTGGTAGCACCTAGCCAGCTTTCGGGAGTTTTCCGGATTACTTTAAGGGACATTTAATCTAGTACAGTTTCTTTGACATGCCCTCTTTGCCACACTTCCAGCAAAGGATGCCGTTTCTTCGTCGGAAAGTCATACTGTTGTCTTCGTCTGTTTGCTTTTTACGTACGATTTCTTGTAACTCTTTTACAATTCTTGTCAAATCGTTGTCAGAATTGCCTTCTTCTGGTACAAAGTTTATTCTTCGAAGTCTTGCCGGACTCCTGGATGTTTGTTTAGCTGTTTCAAATTGAAGTGCATAGGTAAGAGCTTCAGATATTTTCTTAAGTCTGGCCATTCTTAACGCCTGGTTCATATCCGGATCACGTAAGCCTTCAATGAAACTACCTACTGCTAGTTTTTGTTTAATTTCTTCTGGATAGGCTGGATATGTCAGATTGATTAGGCGTACAATATCAGCTTCATACTCTTGAAGGCTTTCGTGTTATTTCTGTCTTCGTCCTTGCAGCTGTGCCTTATAAACCTCCTGCAAGTGCGTTTCGCCATATCTCGTTTCCAGGAACATCACAATGGATTCATAGTCACATTGCTTCTCCTCGGGAACGTTTCTTAAAACCTCCATAGCTTCACCCCGAAGTGCAAGTACTAGGGCACGTGTCTTCTCTTGTGAACTCCATTTATTACCATTGGCAGCAGCTTCAAATTGTCGGAGATACGTAACCCAGGGTATCTTGCCATCAAAAGTTGCTGGTTTCATAATAGTTGTTGCAGTACCACTTTCTGGGACGACGTTTGTACCAGCTATCTTTTGAATTTGTCGCTGTACTTGTTGTATTTGGCCTTGAACTTGCTGTACAGTCTGCTGTATTTCTTCTATTTCTTCTTTAACATCTTCTTTGGTAAGTTTTAATTCAAGCAGCATTTGTGTTCTCATCTCATCTTGGCTTTGTTGAAATTCTCCTTTAGGTCTTCTCGAATTTTCACCATCTTTTCTTTTGAGCTCTTGTTTCATTTCTTCCTGGCTTTTTTTAATGTCTTTTTTAATTTTCTTGATCCGTTGTCTTGTTTCTGCTTGACTCCTCTTCATTTCTTCTTGATTGGTCTTCATTTCTCTTTTTAGATCTTCTTCATGGATTCTTGGCTGGTCTTCATTTCTTGATTGTTCTTCATTTCTCTTTTAAGATCCTCTCTAATGGAATCTTGGCTGGTCTTCATTTCTTTCTTCAGATCTTCTTGGCTGGTCTTCATTTCTTTCTTCAGATCTTCTTGGCTGGTCTTCATTTCTTTCTTCAAATCTTCTTTCATGGATTCTTGGCTGGCCATCATTTGCTTTATCAGTGCAGTTAATTCTTTCATAGTGGCTGTTTGCTGTCTGGTCTCAACAGGCAATGTTCCGTGACACCCCTTATAAAACACGGATCCTGGTTTTACACCTTTTTATTGGATATCAGGTTTACAAACGTTTCTACGGAAACACTTCAACGTAACGTAATAATGACAACTGTTTAACCTTTAACTGTCTGTCAACTTCTTATCTCGTCGGAACACAAAACTAAACTGGCCCGTGCGGATTTCCTTCGCGCTTTATATAGTGATGTGGAAAAGAATGGAAAAGTCTGGAAAGGTCTAGAATTAGCTGGAAGAATTCTTTTTACACAGGATGCCAGAAAAGTGTGAAAAGGATGTCTCCAGCGCCCTCAGGATAATCCGCAATGACCGCTGAAAAAGGGAAGAACTAAGGTAACCTATTTTAAATAAATTATTAACCTAAATAAAATAATTCTAACCTTTTACATTTCTATTAACTAAACACTAACTAAAGTCCGTAACAATATAATATAATTTGAAGCCGTTCTTCTGATGAAAACCTCATTATAAAACTACTCCAAAAAGTAATAAACGTATTTTTAAAATTCTTGACTTTGACAAATAAGCACCTGTGGTGACCTGTGGCAGACAGGTTTTTTCAGGTGAAACTATCAGTATCATGCAGTTTTTAGATAATTGCAGTAGAAGTAAAAGTCCGTAACAATATAATATAATTTGAAGCCGGTCTTCTGATGAAAACCTCATTATAAAACTACTCCAAAAAGTAATAAACGTATTTTTAAAATTCTTGACTTTGACAAATAAGCACTTGTGGTGACCTGGCAGCCAGGTTTTTTCAGGTGAAACTATCAGTATCATGCAGTTTTAGATAATTGCAGTAGAACCGCAGGAAATAAACCAAGCAACCTCTATATCACCGAATTCCTCGTGAAAGTCTCTATCAATTGATATAAAAATATACGGGGTATTCCATTTAAAAAATACTTTAATCGTGCTGTACCTCTTTTGTTTTTTTTTCAAATGTTTTTCTGATTAGATTATTCAATTCTACGGAAAAAATACACGAAAAGGCTGTATTCGTTTTTTAAAAAATACAGGGAAGTTCAAAAATAAAGCCCTGTTTACTTTAAAATAAATAATCCTATACAAAAAATATTTTTAAATATTTTCAAGAAAATTCGTGCTATTGCCCCCTAATAATAACCGGCGATTTTAATTAACTCAGATTCTGTTTTATCAATTAATCAAAGGAGTTCTGATATAAATTTATCAGCAAGAAGGTGATAAATTAAAAAAAGGGTCCAAGGAAATATTTTTTAAAAACATCTGGGAAAAAAAGGTATAAACCGTAAAAAAAACCCAGGGGAATTTTTATGCTTCCCCAATTTAAAAATGTTTGATTTAAAAACCCCATTTTATAAGATGGGCAAAAAAATTTGAAACAAATTGAATACTAATTGGGCATGTCAATAACAAAAAAACTTTTGACACTTGCCACGTATGTCATTAAAAAAAAATTAGGAGAAATGGATATAAAAAAATTAAAGGTTTTAGGTTCATTTGAATGGGAAATATTGGTATCAATGTCATTAAATTTATTAGGTAGTTTTTGACCCTTTTTAAGGGTTTAAAAAAAGAGCATGTAGCATTCCCAAAAATAGGTGCAAAAAAATTTTCATACCCTCTAGTCATAATTTAATGCCAGATGGTATAACCATGCATTATATGGCCTCAGAAGGAAAGGGGAAAATAAAAAGGCCCTTATTGAGAAAAACCCAAAAGGGAAACAGTTACTAATGTTTGATAAAGTTCAGAGTTAAAAAAAAAAAAAAATATCCAAAGAATTTGAATTATAATTGAAAACTCGAGGGGAAATAGGGGGGTTCTTTGTAAAAATTAATTAAGAAAGAATTTTAAAATAATTTTTTAACCCCAACCAATTTAAAAAAAAA
>JAHBCN010006993.1:45884-86706 GCA_019359885.1 Listronotus oregonensis
TGTTATGAAAGTCTGTGCACCGATGTGGTTTTCGATAAAAATTTTTCGCGGTGATCGAAAATGGACATGTCCTTAAAACTATTCAATAATATATTAAGCAACACTAAAGAGATAATAGATCCGTATACAACACGTAATGCCATCGCTCATCCTGGAACGATTTTATTGAGCATGATATCGATGAACGCAAAGCCATCCGAACTGGTCTTCAGACATTTTAAAATCTAGACCGAATATTCGGTGGATTTGAAGGGAAGAGAATGTCGTGAAACAAAACTTTAATGCTAAAGTAATTAGTCGAATCATTAACTGATGAAATAATGTTACACCTCGTCTTGAAAGCAATATCACTGATGACACAACCTCAAATCTAGTTTAATGAAAATGCTGATACTTTGGTCTTCGATTTACAAGTCATAATACAAGCTGCTGAGTTGATGGTGTTTAACAATGGCAAAATTAAATGCAAGATATATGAAAGTAATATATGATTATTCGCTTAGGACTTAAATCTGTATAAAAATAATGCCTCACTTTCACCATAAGGTAGAAGACAAAGCGCTAATATAGAATTTTTTTCCCAGTTATTTTATTTGTATTTGTTTTTTTGTAAATCTTCTTTGCATATTTTTTCAACTTTAATCTTTTTTTACTTTTAAAACAAAATAAAAGTCCTTGTGGGAGGGCACAAAAATTTCAAAAATAGGGAAAGTAAGAATTATTTACGTATTTTTTGTTTTAATTCACACACAACTTTTCCTTATTACTTAAAAAATATTAAATAAAAAATACACCCTCTATATGAGATCGGCCTGCACTCCGTGTTAATTCGTTCTTCTGTTTATTCTTTTTTTCGGAACTCGTACCATTTTTTCACCTTTGCAATAATGCTTAAGTTGTTATTAAAACTTTTTGAAAGACTAATTAAACATTGTAAAGAAAGTTCCTTACTACTAAGTATGACGTTTTTAATCGCAAATTGATTTTTTTTTGCTAAATAATTATTTGGGTAGTGGTGATATATTCATTTTTGACAGTTTTATAGAAAAGTTCAAAAAAACCTTAAACCTAAGCGATTGATATATAATTCGAGAAGAATATTAACGCAAATAATAACATTATATGTATGCCATTAGAAGAATATGCCTAAACAACACTTTTAATAAAAAAAGAGGTTGTAGAAATAATTAATAATTTTCATCTTGGTAATCTGCTGCTCTTTGGTGACCCAGGATATACTAAAACTTATTATATTTAGAAGTGGTAGATCTGCCATATTAAAAGCAAAAACGACTTGTAACTATTTCATTAATGAAGCAAAGTAGATTATAAACATTCTTTATTATATACTTACAGAAAATATGTAACATATTCACTTCACAAGGAAGGGTGGTGATCTATTTCTGAGAACCAAGTCAAAAAAATTAACGCGAAGATTTGACTAAATTTGAAAAAGAAAGATCAAAAGGCCGTGTGCATAAATCAAATGGGGAAAACAACCAAAATAGGGCAAAGTAGTAATCTGAGATGACACTGCACAAGATATGCTCATATAATGATAATCGTTGTGAATAAAAGGAGAAGGGGAAGATGATATCAAAGTAATATATTTTGTAAGATAAAGGTGAAATGACAAAAGATGAAGACATTGGAAAATCGAAATGATCCAGAAAGAGACAACCAGCCTAAGTCCCGGGGTTATGTTAGACTTTAGAAGAAACAAAGAATTGGAAGGATTTTTGAAAATGAAAGATAGAGTTTAGGCACAAAGCTCAAGATATGAAAGCAAGGTCGATAGGGCAACTGAAAGGGTCTGGTGGAAGAATAGTCATTGTGCTGAATAGTAAAAGTAGTGCTTTAGAGTAAAAGCGTTTAGTTAATACTTACAAACAATCTAGAAATGTGAACATTTGGAATATTGACAAAGGTGGGGACTTTATTGAAATGTAATGAATTTGTGAATTGGTTGATAAAGATAGAGAACCCAAAAAAGGTCGCGCTAATATCGCATTAACTAAAAATTTGGGCAAAATTTCCAAAAATATAGAATAAATAGTATAATAAAAACAAAATGAGCTTTACATTAATCTTCCGCTTATATTGTGCTTTTGATACCCAATTGAAATAAATATTTCAATAATAATTTAGTAAAAGAGTTATTGTAAACATTGCAGACGAGTCCAGGAACGACAGCGAGTTGGGTTAGGGCTAATTTCATTTCTTACCGTAACGCATACCGATCGTCACATTAAATATTATTCTAGATTGAATTCTCGATAGTTTTTTTATTTTGTACTACTTCTTTCAAAATTTTGAGCTTCATAAACCATATTACGGTGAATTAAAAATGCTATTGACTCTCAAACCTATAATTTGTAATAGTGATAATCTGTTGTTTATTGATACCTACTTTTTGAGCACACTGGGAACATTGGTTTTTCTTTTTTAGATTATAGTTCTAAGAAGTCCAAGAATCGCATTTGTTTGGCTTTGGCTGATATGACTTAAATCTCTTGCAAGCCTATTTTAAAAACGTATATTGCCGTTTATTTAACACAAATTTAAAATTTATGATACAAAGGATATATAAGAAATTGACCTTAGAACACGGAAGATGGGTGCAAGAGTATTATAAGGTGGACAAATTTTAACTGACTGAATTTGAGACAGGTAATTTTGCATTGTGCCAAATGACGTTTTAAACCTGATAATATTGTTATTATTGCTGTTAAAGCTCTGAGTAATAATCCAATCCTAATTCCTTAGTAGCTATCATTAATACCTTACTTATAACTTAATATATTTATTAGGTTAGTACAGACCTCTATTACTTATATTGAGATTTATATTTCAAGTTTTATTTGGCAATTCTGGGTAATTTTTTTTAAATTTTAACCTGTTAGGTCCAGCAAAGAGACGAGGTGTTCAAAAACGGGCTTAAGTTTGCAAAGAAAAATAAATTGAAAAAAAAAATTAAATATAAATACCATTACTTTTATAGGTGCAAAGATTTTTTACCCAATATTTATTATAAAATCACATGCAATATAAGAAAAACAAAAAAAAAGACATTTTACGAAAAGTATTTTTTACAGCTATATGTAAAAAAGAAATGCTTTATTTTTATTTAATTTGAATTCAATTTTACTTATATTATCCTTGTATCTTAATGATTTTTTTTTAATACCCAATCTGTTAAAATCAATCCTTACCAGATCCAGATCCTCATCAAGATAATTATTCCAATGTACAGCGTTATCTATTTAAAGTAGAAACAGGGCTTACGAACTTCTCGTACTTTTAAAAAACGAATATAACCATTTCGTATTTTTTCCATAGAATTCGATAATCTAATTCCGAAAAGAATTGAAACAAAACCAAAAAGACAACGACGAATTTTATATGGAATATTCTGTATTATTTTTATATTAATAAATAGAGATTTTCGTTGAGGAATCAGATATAGGGGTTGTTGGGTTTATTTCTGCAGTTCTGCTGCAAGTGTCTAAAACTCATGATACTATAAGGATAGTTTTCGCTCGAAAAACTCTATTGCCACAGGTCGCAGTTTATTGTCAAATAAGAATTTTAAAAAAATAGGTTTATTACTTTTATAGTTTTGCAATGAGGTTTTCAATGAAGAATGGTCAAATTATAATTTCGATATAAATGTGGAGAAGACGCCAAGGGAAATATATCAGTAAAACGAGTTAAAACCAAATGTCTTATTTTAAAGAAACAAAATTTAAATGATATGAAAAAGGACTACAATGAGAAAAAAGTGAAAGTGATTGACGTTATGGCACTTATTAGATGGCCACCTAATAGTCCAGGATATTACAATTCTGGATGACGCCGAAAGTAAGTCATTTGTAGTGAATGCTGTTAATAAATGAAACACAAACACGGAAATGAGGAAAAATGTTAAATGACCATTTGGAATCAAGACCTCATATTGGCGAACTTAGAAAAAGGCGTTTATGAGGGTTATAGATCATGTTTCAAAAAAAAAATTAATATAGAACATTTAAATAATGGAAATATTGTTTTTTTTTTAAAAATTGATCTTATTAAACCATTTTTTTAATTCTTTGATTTTAATTTTTTCATATTTATTCTTTTGGGTTAGAAATAGATATATCATATCTTTTTTGATATTGTTCCTCCCCCCTTTAAAAAAACACGGACGGGTTTTTAAACACCTTTATTGGATATCAGGTTTAAAACGTTTTACGGTAACACTCAACGTAACGTAATGAGACTTTTTAACCTTAACTTTTGTCAACTTTAAATCTTTTAAACACAAACAAAATCCGTGGATTTCCTTGGGGGCTTTATGGGTGATGGAAAGAATGGAAAAGTGTGAAAGTGTGAATTAGCGAAAATTTTTAAGATGGAAAGTGTAAAGGATTTTCTCAGGCCTCAGGATGAATCTGCAATGACTGTTGAAAAAGGGAAAACTAAAACCCCATTTTAAATAAATTTTTAACCTAAATAAAATAATTTTTAACCTTTAATTTTAAAACAAGACTACTTTTCGAAAATTTGCCCCCCCTCCCAAGTTGATCGTCTGACTGGATTCTTTTTTTGATTTTGGGATAGGTTCCAGGTGTACAATTTTCCCATCTTCCCCTTTGTGGGCTCTTCTAAATTTTTGGTACAAGGATCATTAAGCCGGATCCCCTTTTATAGGGGTTCCTATGATTTTCCCCTTTCGGTAAACCCCCTTGGGTTTTTTTGGATTGTAACCCAAAACTTTTCCCCGACCAGAATCCGGATGATTAGCTTTTGTTGCGTGGACTTCATACTTTCTTTCCCAGTTTTATTAGGAACCCTTCGTGTATTTCTTGCAGCTGTTTACTGAGCTGACTTTACGAACTTTGTTTTTTCATTGGGGATGTCGTCCAGTAAGTAAGTCAATAAGGATAATTCCCCTCGACGTCGGCAATAGGGGAGTTTTTATTTGGTATTGTGGTGGGGCTTCCGGTTGGGGTTTAAGTAATCCATCCACCAAAAAATATTTTCAGATTTACTTTTTTGGAAATGGTCCTGCTTGTTAAAATTCTTTCGGTGGGGTTCTATTGTATTGCTTTTATCTTGCCTGGGCTTTCGTGTCTTAGGTCCCTTGCTGGGGGGCAGTCCTTACACATTCTGCACCAGTCTTTGACATCGGCACGACTTCCCAGCCAGTTTTTTTTTTTAACCTTTCGGGGGTCTTCAATATCTCGAATGGCCACCTCCATACTACAGTAAGGCTTGCAATACTTCTGGAATTTTGATTGGGAGTATTGTTTGATAGGTGTGGCTTTGTCAGAATTTTTCCCCGACTTTTTCAATAGACAATCTTTCATTATTGGGGTCCCATATGGCCCAGTACCCTTTTTTAAAACTCGGGACTTTGGGGAAACTTTTTTTTCTATGGGCCTTTCTGAATTTTTATCTAAGTTTGACAATATATCCAAGATCAGATCCTCTGTTGTTCTTTTGCGGGGTTTTAGGGCCCAACCCTTTGATTTATTGGGTGGGGTTTTCGGCAGTGAAATTCATCAGGGTCCTTTTTTTTTCCCTACTAAAAAAAGTTTTCAACCCTTTGGGAAATCTTCGATAGAGCGTCAGTATTTTTATGGTTCAAACCTCTCGATGTTCAATTAAAACGTATTCTTGCAGTTGTAAACCATCGTGCTATCTGACCCTTCAGGGTTTTGAATTAAAAACCCTTGAGTGATGCATGGTCTGTCTCGTAATTTTGGGCCCCTAAAGGTATTTATGAAAATGTTCCAGAGACTTTAATAAACTAAAAGTTCTTTTCTGGTCACACAATATTCCGTTCAGGTTTTGAAAGAACTTTGCTAAAATCCCGCTATCACTTTTTCCCACCCTTGCCCCAAGACAAAATTCAAAGAAGTATTGCTTGCATCAGTGTCCACAATCTTTGACTGGGTTGTGGAAAGAAAAACCTGGAGGATTAAGGCTTTCTTAGTTGTAGAAAGGCTTACATCTTCAGTCCACTCATAGCTTTGTTATTTTCAGTAAGTCGATGTAGTGGTCTCGCAATATCAGCAAACCATGTGATAAATCTTCTGTAGTAAGTGCACAGTCCCAGGAAACTTCTAATTTCATGCTTGTTTTTGGGTGTAGGCCAGTTTTGGATAGCTTCTGTCTTCTCTGGATATGTTTTTACTCCTTCTTCAGTTTTATGTGCCCCAGGTATTTAACTTCTTTCTGGAAAAGGTGACATTTCTTGGACTAAGCTTAAGCTGGGCAGATCTTAGCTTCTGAGAAACCTCTTGACATTTCTAAGGTGGTCTTCAAATGTTTTCCAAGAATAATAATGTCATCTAGGTATACTAAGCATGTTTTCCAAGTTAGTCCTCAATGTTAACTCCATCAATCGTTCAAAGGTAGCAGGGGCATTACACAGACCAAATGGCATAACATTAAACTGCCACAGTCCAGTTCCGGGTTGAAAAGGGAAGATTTTTCCTTATCTTCAGGATGAAGTTCTACTTGCCAATAGCCACTTTTCAGGTCTAAAGTCGAAAACCATTTTGATCCCGTCAGCGTATCTAGAGTATCGTCTATTCTTGGTAATGAAAGCTGCCTTCTTCGTGATGTCATTAAGTCTTCTGAAGTCAACACAAAATCTGGTAGAACCATCTTTCTTCTAACCAGGACTCCTGGAGATGACCATAGACTCTGGGATGGTTCAAATAATCCCTTGGTTTTGATGTCTCAATTAACTTTTCAACTTCGTCTCTTTTAGCCAAAGGAATTCGTCGTGGTGGTTGCCTTATCGGTGCTGCATCGCCCGTATTATTCGATGTTGAACCATGTTGGTTTTCCCAAATCCTGTTCAGAGAGAAAATGCGTCTTATCTTCTTAGAAGGTCTTCCAGTTTAGTAACCTGCACTGGATTTAGCAGGGCTTTGATGAACTCACCAGGTCTTGCAGAGCATCAGGTAGTTTGCTTGAAGCAACTTACAGGTGTAGCAAGGTATGGGTAACTATCATATTAGCAGGTTGACAGGTGCCAATTTTGTCACCTCGTTTGACCTGTTGAGAGTAATCCTTCAGGTTCATCATTCTGACAAATACTGTATTTTTTTGGGTTTTTGCGTCAGAGTTCTTGCGGGTAGAATTCCTTTAGCGCATAGTGGACTATTTTCAATTGGTTCGACTAATAGGATTTCCATTCCTTAGAGTCTTCCTTTTTTGAGTCTTGACACCTTGCTTTGATAATGGCTTCTGAATTTGGGGGTAGTATGACATCTTCTCGAATTGATGCTTCATTCCGTGGGAGTCTATTACAATCTCTTTATTATTCGTTCTGGTATTCGTGTGGAAGGTCAAGTACAAACATCTGGAGTTCCATAATGTCAAGGCCAAGGATAACTTCGTCCATTATGTCAGCAACAAACACAACGTTATAAAAATTGTTGACCCCAGGCTTATTCTTGCTTCATGTATGCCTCTAATTGGTATGACTTCTCCATTGGCAGTTTCCAAAATATAATTTTTCTCAGGGCGGAATATTTTGCAATGGGCTACGATGTTTGTCCTCGCGATAGTATGTGTGGAACCAGTATCTAGTACCATTTCACATTCCCGACCGCATACATTTCCAGGTACTACCAAGCTGAAACCATTATTTTGCAGCCGGGATACTCTTATTATGGTTGTTGATGGGGCTTGGTAGCACCTAGCCAGCTTTCGGGAGTTTTCCGGATTACTTTAAGGGACATTTAATCTAGTACAGTTTCTTTGGACATGCCCCTCTTTGCCACACTTCCAGCAAAGGATGCCGTTTCTTCGTCGGAAAGTCATACTGTTGTCTTCGTCTGTTTGCTTTTTACGTACGATTTCTTGTAACTCTTTTACAATTCTTGTCAAATCGTTGTCAGAATTGCCTTCTTCTGGTACAAAGTTTATTCTTCGAAGTCTTGCCGGACTCCTGGATGTTTGTTTAGCTGTTTCAAATTGAAGTGCATAGGTAGAGCTTCAGATATTTTCTTTAAGTCTGGCCATTCTTAACGCCTGGTTCATATCGGATCACGTAAGCCTTCAATGAAACTTACCTACTGCTAGTTTTGTTTAATTTCTTCTGGATAGGCTGGATATGTCGATTGATTAGGCGTACAATATCAGCTTCATACTCTTGAAGGCTTTCGTGTTATTTCTGTCTTCGTCCTTGCAGCTGTAGCCTTATAAACCTCCTGCAAGTGCGTTTCGCCATATCTCGTTTCCAGGAACATCACAATGGATTCATAGTCACATTGCTTCTCCTCGGGAACGTTTCTTAAAACCTCCATAGCTTCACCCCCGAAGTGCAAGTACTAGGGCACGTGTCTTCTCTTGTGAACTCCATTTATTACCATTGCAGCAGCTTCAAATTGTCGGAGATACAACCTAGGGTATCTTGCCATCAAAAGTTGCTGGTTTCATAATAGTTGTTGCAGTACCACTTTCTGGGACGACGTTTGTACCAGCTATCTTTTGAATTTGTCGCTGTACTTGTTGTATTTGGCCTTGAACTTGCTGTACAGTCTGCTGTATTTCTTCTATTTCTTCTTTAACATCTTCTTTGGTAAGTTTTAATTCAAGCAGCATTTGTGTTCTCATCTCATCTTGGCTTTGTTGAAATTCTCCTTTTAGGTCTTCTCGAATTTTCACCATCTTTTCTTTGAGCTCTTGTTTCATTTCTTCCTGGCTTTTTTTAATGTCTTTTTGAATTTTCTCGATCCGTTGTCTTGTTTCTGCTTGACTCCTCTTCATTTCTTCTTGATTGGTCTTCATTTCTCTTTTTAGATCTTCTTTCATGGATTCTTGGCTGGTCTTCATTTCTTGATTGTTCTTCATTTTCAGATCCTTCTAATGGAATCTTGGCTGGTCTTCATTCTTTATCGATTCTTGGCTGGTCTTCATTTCTTTCTTCAGATCTTCTTGGCTGGTCTTCATTTCTTTCTTCGAATCTTCTTTCATGGATTCTTGGCTGGCCATCATTTGCTTTATCAGTGCAGTTAATTCTTTCATAGTGGCTGTTTGCTGTCTGGTCTCAACAGGCAATGTTCCGTGACACCCCTTATAAAACACGGATCCTGGTTTTACACCTTTTTATTGGATATCAGGTTTACAAACGTTTCTACGGAAACACTTCAACGTAACGTAATAATGACAACTGTTTAACCTTTAACTGTCTGTCAACTTCTTATCTCGTCGGAACACAAAACTAAACTGGCCCGTGCGGATTTCCTTCGCGCTTTATATAGTGATGTGGAAAAGAATGAAAAAGTCTGGAAAGGTCTAGAATTAGCTGGAAGAATTCTTTTACTACAGGATGCCAGAAAAGTGTGAAAAGGATGTCTCCAGCGCCCTCAGGATAATCCGCAATGACCGCTGAAAAAGGGAAGAACTAAGGTAACCTATTTTAAATAAATTATTAACCTAAATAAAATAATTCTAACCTTTTACATTTCTATTAACTAAACACTAACTAAAGTCCGTAACAATATAATATAATTTGAAGCCGTTCTTCTGATGAAAACCTCATTATAAAACTACTCCAAAAAGTAATAACGTATTTTAAAATTCTTGACTTTGACAAATAAGCACCTGTGGTGACCTGTGGCAGACAGGTTTTCAGGTGAAACTATCAGTATCATGCAGTTTTTAGATAATTGCAGTAGAAGTAAAAGTCCGTAACAATATAATATAATTTGAAGCCGGTCTTCTGATGAAAACCTCATTATAAAACTACTCCAAAAAGTAATAAACGTATTTTTAAAATTCTTGACTTTGACAAATAAGCACTTGTGGTGACCTGGTGCAGCCAGGTTTTTTCAGGTGAAACTATCAGTATCATGCAGTTTTTAGATAATTGCAGTAGAACCGCAGGAAATAAACCAAGCAACCTCTATATCACCGAATTCCTCGTGAAAGTCTCTATCAATTGATATAAAAATATACGGGGTATTCCATTTAAAAAATACTTTAATCGTGCTGTACCTCTTTTGTTTTTTTCAAATGTTTTTCTGATTAGATTATTCAATTCTACGGAAAAAATACACGAAAAGGCTGTATTCGTTTTTTAAAAAATACAGGGAAGTTCAAAAATAAAGCCCTGTTTACTTTAAAATAAATAATCCTATACATATACACATAGTATCTTTAAATATTTTCAGAGAAAATTCGTGCTATTGCCCCATAATAATAACCGGCGATTTTAATTCAACTCCAGATTCTGCTGTTTATCAATTAATAACTAAAGGAGTTCTAAGATATGACAATTTATCAGCAAGAAGGCTAGATAAATTAAAAAGTGACTGCCAAGGAAATATTTTATTACCAAAACATCTGGAAATAACAGGTATGCAAACCGTAAAAAAACCTAGGGTATATTTTTGATGTGCTTCCCCAATTTAAAAATGTTTGATTTAAAAACCTCTATTTTTATACATGATGGTCAAAAAAGTTTGAAACAAATTGAATACTAATTGGGCATGTCGAATAACTTAAAGAAACTTTTGACACTTGCCACGTGACTGTCATTAAAAAAACTTAGGAGAAATGGATATAAGAAAATTAAAGGTTTGAGGTTCATTTCAGAATGGGAAATATTGGTATCAATGTCTAGTTAAATTTATTAGGTAGTTTGTTGACCTTTTTCGAAGGGCTTCTAAAAAAAGAGCATGTAGCATTCCAAGAATAGGTGCAAAGAAATTTTACATACCATCTCAGTCAGCTGAATTGAATGCCAGATGGTGCATAACGGCATGCATTATATGGCCTCAGAATGTGCAAAGTGTGACACAGTAAGCAAGCCGTTATCTGAGCAACCAAAGGAAGCAGTTACTAATGTTTGATAAAGTTCAGAGTTAAAAAAGAAAAAAATATCCAAAGAATTTGAATTATAATTGAAAACTCGAGGGAAGTAGGGGGATTCTTTGTAAAATTCAACTTACAGAAAGTAACGTTTTAGGAAAATAATTATTATCCCGTTATTTTACCATATCTTATAAAAAAAGTAAAGAAAATTTTAAAATTCTTAATAAAAAACTCAAAACATATAGTTCTGACATCTGATTTGCAAACTCGAGGGAAGTAGGGGGATTCTTTGTAAAATTCAATTTACAGAAAACAATGTTTTAGGAAAATAATTATTATCCCGTTATTTTACCATAACTTATAGGAAAAGTAAAGAAAATTTTAAAATTCTTAATAAAAAACTCAAAACATTAGTTCCGACATCTGATTTGAAAACTCGAGGGAAGTAGGGGATTCTTTGTAAAATTCAACTTCCAGAAAGTAACGTTTTAGGAAAATAATTATTATCCCGTTATTTTACCATATCTTATAAAAAAAAAGTAAAGAAAATTTTAAAATTCTTAATAAAAAACTCAAAACATATAGTTCTGACATCTGGCTGCTCCTTAATGACAGTTTATTCGATCTCTAATTCTATGAAAATAAAGTAATAATAACATCAAATCCCATCTCTCTTCTGCAAAATTAAAATCTATATAATTTACTGCACTACTGCGCAGTAAATTATATAGGCATTTATCAAGGGTGGTAAACTTAATAAGGAGTGCTCGATTTTTACTATTTGTCCGCAGATATAGGTTATGTTTGGACGTCACCCGTTTGCCCATTTTGCCCAGAAGGTAGATTTATTTTTTATATTTTTGTTAAATATTCAACTTTTAAAAACTATTTTGGATATGCACTTACTATTAGAACTGTAATGTATAGTATTTTTAAAAATTAAGACTTAATACTACTTGTAAACGAAACAAACAGGCAAACGGATTACGTCACAAATACCGAATGGACATTTAAATTGGCGTATATGGGCTTAAATGGGATTGAGCACTCCTTGTTAAGTTTATCACCCCTGGGCATTTATTACTATAAAAAATGTTTGTACAACAAATTTTAGATAATTGTCAACACGCTAGGTTACTACACCAGAGACAACTTATGCAAAATCTTTCCCGAACAGAAGAGTCAGCAATTATCAAACTGCATAACAGTAATAAGTCAATTGCCAAAATAAGTTCAGAGGATATTAAAAATTTAGCATTGTTTAATTCTGGAACCTTATCGCACTTATTTGCTTTTAAATCTGTTTATAATCATGGCGATCCCGATAATGTTGAGGGAACTACTTTTCAAGATATGTGGTTATCTGTCGACTATATTTTCTACAGGTAAGAATATAATTTGTTTTTTACAGAAGTGAAAAAACTTTAGAAAAATATGTGTGTTTATTACCTAATTTATTGTTAGTAAATATGAAGACCTTAAAGCCATATATTAGGTTGTGAATAAGTAAGAACTTCGAGTTATTTTTAAAAATTGATGGTGATATTCGAAATATTAATGTCTGTATCTGTTTTGAATCACCCAAATATATGGGATTCATGATATAGATCTTATGTTTAAATTAAATTAAAGGAAATAGGTGTTACTAGAAGCTAACAATTAAAAATGACAATAAAAAAAAGTGATCCAGATCCTCATTACTATTACTGAATAAATGGTAAAAAGTGAGATTGTTTTTCTTGCAAATTAAAGCACCACTATAGCCATTTATTTTACATACCAAGTATTATTTTTATTTAATCAAAAATAAAGTTTCTAAGTATTCTTAGCTATTATAACAAAAAATCAAAATGTTGTATCTGCAGCTTATATGCCCTTTTATGTTTTTAACGAATCTAGAATCTAATTATGGCGCACTAAAACTATTGCTATCCTATATGCTCCTGCATTGTGTGGGCGATAATTTTTTTTTTAATTTCTTAAACAGAACTTGACCATATGAAATTTGTAATAGATTTAAAACTAGTTCATGGCCAATGAACCCTTAAATTCTTAAAGATAGGTAAGTTCTGAATCGCTGATTTAGTTGAAGAACCGCTTGATAAAGAAATATAACACACAGGTGATACTAGAGATATGGGATTAACCATAAAATGGGCTTTTATGACCATCATACTATAAGTCAATGATACTCAAAGTTAATTTATTTACAAAAATGTAATATTAGGTAAGCAGGAAAACATGGCAAGTTTTCCACGAGACATACATTTTTGGGGACCTATGCTCTAGATATAATAGAATAAATAAAAAATTTTAATATCTGCCAATTTGTTTGTAAATAGATATCGCTTATTTCTTAAGAAAACTATTTTATTTCTTTTTAGAGCACGAATTTTTTTTTTAACAAAAACGAAATTTAAAAATGCAAGTCCCATTTTAAAACATTGTTAGAATATTACTGCAATACCTAATACTCATCATAATTTGTTAAAAAAAAATGTTTTCACTTTTATGTATCTTTTAAAATATTGATACTGAAAGCTAAAATAAAATTTTGACAAACGTTGAATAATTTTTTATTCCAGAAGTAAGTGGAGTTTCTTAATATTTCTAAAATCTAATCTATGGTATCTTAGTGAGCTTCAATTTAATTTACCATATATAACAATATCTTTTTATTTCAGCGGAAAAAGAAAAAATGACGATATTAAGGACGACAAATTAAAGTTAATTTCAAGATACAGGTTACCTCGCAAAAGTGAGTTAGGTTCAATGAAAATACCAAATAGTGCTTTAGGCTCTGACCATTTAAGTTTGGTTGCCAAGTTTAAGTTAAAAATTTAGAATGTTTTTAATTGTTATACTTCAAAAAATATATTGTAAATAAAATGTTTAATTTTAGAATTTGAAAATTTTAATGTTTTTTTGCAGCTTTGAACGAGTATCTACACTACAAAGAATAATTTTGGATTGTAAGGAGAAGGGTTCCTAATATGGGACTTATTATCTCTCCAATACCTACCGGTCTATTTATAGATAATAATCACTATAGCTAGACAATAACGTAGGCTTGCCTAAAATCCTATTTGAGTTTTGAACAACCAACAGTGTGTCGCTTGTTTATTTGACACAAGAATAAAACATTTTATCGATATCGAAGCAGGAATGACAATGCTCAATGTTGCCGGTTTTACAACACAAACACAAAAGGTAGTCGGAGAAGACTCCCCACTTTTCTCTCGGTCGTAATGTCCCAAGAAAGAGGTGTGTTCGTTGCTTTGCGCGACGCGGGTCTCATCGCTATGAAAAGAGACGGCAATTCAGATGTTTGAGCTTGATTTATTTTTTATGATTTTTACTACGTGAAGGTACTGAATTTCTTGGTTGTAAGTAAATTAAAAGATAGTCAGTGTTAAAATAAAACCAGATAAAATAAATAGGAATCCCAAATTAACTTCTTTAAATAGAATGTAATTCTTAAAATTAAAATATAACGTGATATGCTTTAAAAAGAATAATACAAATACCAAATAAACTCTTTAAAATAAAATGAAAATCTTAAGAATAAAATAAAACAGGAAATAGGCTCCTTGTACATATTTTTTTATAAGAACTTTACAAGCATTTAAAATTCAAATATAAAACTTTACTGCGGAAAGCGTATCGGAGCTAAGTTCCAATATACATCTTGGATAAAAGCGAGGTAAAAAAATACCAAGCGAAGCTAATCCGTATATTAAAACACTTAACCGATTTATTTTAAATCGGAATAAAGAAGCGCAAAGTATTCTTTCTTTTTGCTTTAAATGAAATAAATTACCAAAGCAAAAAAAAACTAATATTAGATCTCGGCACCCTTTGTGTCGTCATATAGCTTTTTGTTCTGACGAGAAATTTATAAACTTTAAATCGTTATTACGCCGAAACTATTTTTTTCTGAGAAGATATATTTGGGAGATGGTTTTTAAATAGACAAAAAAAAAAGATTTAACATGTTTTTAGATTAAAATAAATTAAATGCAAGGGGCCCAATCCAAATGCTAACAAAAAAATTAAATTAAATGTTCAAAAAGGGTTTCCTCTTGAGCAGTAACATTTTTTTGCAATTATTTATACAACCCGACTTTTCAAACCTTTTAAAAATATTTAAAATTGTTGAGAACTAGGCACAGGTTGATCAGATCAGGATAGATAAAATCATAACGCCCAATGGCTCCTTCGGCACCCGCTATACAGTACCATTTAATAATGTTATACTTTTGCTCGCGAGAATACTTGTCCCTCCAAGCCAATTAAATTGAAAGTTACCCCTTCAAACCAATTGAATTAAATGTGAGGGATAACATTCAACACACATGATAAATAAGGAAATTTGGCAAGATGGCGATATGTTTTGCTTTATTTTTCTTTCACTTAGATATTCCTAATTTATATCTCTTCTTTACACATAGATCCTATCCCAAGATCGAGCTTAGCCAATCTGTATGTCTAGTACTTTATAATTTGTTATTTTCTTTATCAAACAGTATCTGTAAGAATTTTTATTTTATATTTGGAACGGTTGCTCGCAGTAATCTATATACTATCTTTAGATCCTCCAAAAATGCTCCGCCATTGGTCCGATTGGTGACGGCAACATGTTGTGTAATTTTTGATTTACCAATTTGAATATCTTAAAGGTTAAGACTTATTTGTAAGTACTTAAAACCACCTAATCCTGTTGGATTTATGTATTTACCTACAATTGCTATTTTTATAAGATAGGTACTCCGTTTCTACTGTAATAATAAAGCAAGTTCATTAAAGAGAAGTCTTTATATTTTCACAACATTTTAATTTCCAAGAAAACTTACCACCTTACCAGTAGAATTATAGCCATTTACTTACTCAGTCATTGACAAAAAATTTGTTTCCATAATTGTAACACTTAAACTGGGTGCTTACCATGTTTTAAATATTGACAGAGAAATCCGAACACCCAGTAAACATTGTTTTATTTCAGTAATATTTTAAATAATTATTTAGGAGTCCTTACTAAGCAAACGATTGAAATTTTAATTCAATCTAATTAAAATAAACTAAGTTTAACTGTTTTTAGCTTTAATAATGGAATCCGACCCCTTTCAAATTCGCTCACGTTTAAAAACACTTTATATAAGTTAGACTCGCTCCAATGTCTCCCGCTCGAAGGATCTTCACCTTGACGAGCAATAGCCGGGTGAGCGGGCTTGCGTGTTTCAATGATCCTTAGAGCTAGACCGATAGGTATACTCCCGCGGGAAGGTCTAAGAGGAGGAACCAGACTAAGAAGGATCCAAACCCAAATCCAGCGTCGTGAATGGAGCTTCTGGGATACAGGGTGACCTCCCAGAGTAAATAGCCTTACGCCTGTGCAGGGGCACCGCAGGCGCTGACCACCTCTTTCCCAGTCTCGTGGGATCCTTATGGACGACCAAGAAGATAAAAAAAAAGGAAGAGGAAGCAGAGGGGGGATTCAGGGCCCTCCTCCAGCAAAACTCCAACAAACACCTCTATCGTGGAGGTGACAGACCACGATAGCGAAGCACATTCCGCTCCGATGCCAGACGGGTGCTGCAAGCCAAACTGCAGCATAACAAGGCAGCAACAGCAGTCCCTGCTAACGCTATGAGGAACTTTGACGTGGCCCTAATACAAGAAGCCTGTGTCTACGGAGGAAAGGTAATAGGTTTGGGGGACGTGGGTGGAGAACTTATATACAGTAGAACATCTGACGTTCCCAGAACGTGCATGATAGTTAAAAAGACATCAAGATACTTCCACTAACTGATTTCTGTTTCAGAGACCTGGTAGCTGTTAAAATTAGGTCAGGGGATAGGGCCAATAAATCAATAATTTAATTAAATTATTCTTATTTACCTGTGTTTTGTATCTACCTATAATAGTATATAAACATATATTATTCTATATTTTAAAATTGTTATGTTTTTTTTTTACATATTGTCATCCTATTATCCAAGTCCTTATCATAATTTACTCATTCCCATAACTAGTTAATCTTATTTGTCAATTAGGTTGTTTTGTCTTAACTTTCAGATAGACATATTCTAATGATAGACTAATACACTTCTCCAATAAATTAACGCACCACCTAAAAGTATCCAAAAGTTTAAAGTTAATTTTTGTCGAAACCACTTATCCGATTTGGACGATTTTTTTAATAACAAGTTGTCTCTTTCAGAAAGTTAGTATACCTACGATCGTTTTTAACACTACGTTCAATACAACATTTTGTCATTTTCCGCGAACTTGAAAATAAGCAGCAGCTCCATACTTCGCACTAAAATTTAGTGACTAAATAGGCGATACCAAAATATAAATTATTAATAAAATGTTTTTACCATTAATAAATTGTATTATTTTACCTAATGGAACCAGCTTGGGTTTAAAAGTATTAAGTGGGTCACGAAGTGGCAGTGTGAAAATTACTGGGCCACGGCAGAACAATGTTTAGGAAACACTAGTCTATGTTATGGGAAAATTCGTATTTAAGGTGCTTGCCCAATAGCGCGACGCGATGCGATTAAATGCATCAGGGATACTTTACATGTAATCAAACTGAAGCCCGCTCATTTAGGCGATGCGACGCGGCGCGACACCTCGAGACAAGTCGGGAGAGCAAGCAAGCAACAATGTCGCGTGGCATTCGAGTCTCATCGGCCTCCTTCGGGTATTATCGTGAAGAATCTCACATGTTGCTCTGTTCTGTTATCACTGCATTTGTTCATTTGTTGTTATTTTTGTGACATTTGTATTTTATTATAAATTAGTCTCAATAAAAAAGTTGTTTAGTGGACTTTATGTGAAAGCATTTTTTTTTTGTGTTCTATAGACGTCTGTATATAGTATTTGAAAAATTTTCTTGCATCTTTTCTCAAATCTGGAAATAAGTGATTGAATTCTTCACACGCATTTCACTTTCCATTAATTTTATCGACCCAAACTATCCCTTTTTTATTTTCTTTCTCTTCCATAGCAGCACTTACTTCCAACACAAAAATATCTTCGTCCGATGAGCTCTCCATGACAACTCGCAACGACTGCGACATTTTGGAAGATTTCGCGTCGCGCTAGTGGGTGAGCACCTTTAGGCTTAATAATTATCCTTTATTTTATTTTAAAGATAAAAGTAAAAGAACAATTTAGAGAGGTAAATAATTTTATTGAACAACATAAACAACATTATATAATCACGCATTTGAATTAACATTACACTGGAATAAATAACTCTCCAACTACAAGGAATATTATTACATGTATTTTTCAATCCAAGTTAAAAACTAAAGTGTACGTACATATATAACGAAATATTCTGAAAAGAGATGGCAAACTGACGAATGAACCTCTAAATATAAAACTATACATAAAAGCCAATTGTAAAAAAAGAAAAAGAGACATGTTGGCCAACATTAACAGTTTTCTTAGGGTTGCTCTTTATCTTTTTTTATGTAATCCATCGTGTTCGATTTTGATGTATTTTTTACCATATTTAGAAGTCAATTCATGAAATATTAGGTAGATAGTCTGATGGGTTTTTGGGCTCACCCACCCAAAAACCTAGTTAAAGATCTACCCCATAATGAAATGAGATTTTAGTTAGTGTACAAAAAACAATAAAATATATGATTCTTTTAAAGCGCTACAGTAAGTAAATTGCGATTATATATTCTTAAAGCTAAACACACAACACCTAGAATTATAAAGAACAACCGTTTTTATGAATTTATAGCTTTCAATAACTGGAAACAACAAGCTTAACATGCAACGAGCTTAACATTTTTACAGTGTGAAGGAAATCACTTTAATAGAGATTACTTTAGATTAACTATTTGTGGCAGATAATTTGGTCATTGTCAAAAATAACAGATATTGTACATTTTAAGTAGCAAAGAAATAAAAAAATTTTTGACTCTTATTTTAAATTTTAAAAATGTTATTAAGTATATTAAGTATGTATACCACGTTTTTATCCTTGTAATAATTGCATTTTTAACACTAAAAATATAGACTTAAAATAAAATGACTAGAGTTAGTGTTATTTATTGACAACGACCTAATCCATCCCAAGATACTCAAACCTATGACATTATACGTAGTGAAGTGAAGCTTGTGATGGGACTAAACATACACCGATTCGGAGAAAATGTATGGTCTTAACTAGTTTATCTATTTTTATGTGGTTTGAATCTTAGGTGGATTATGCCTTTTTTGCCTAAACATCGACTACCATCTTTTTATGGATGTCAGTATTGCCGACCACGTTGCAGAACTCCTCAAAGGAGATTTTGCCATCTTCATCCTTGTCGGCGAAAAGGATAGTCTTGTCGACGATTTGCTGGAGTTGGGTATCTTTAAGATTATTACCAACCATCATTTTTAAAACCTGTAAAAATACATTTTATAACAAGTGTTCTGTACCTACCCTAATTAGGGGTTGTTTCTCCGTAAAATATTTTTTAACAGTATTTTGTAGGGTTGAACGATAATAAAAAAATATAGTGAATATCGATAATAAAAATATATCGATGTGACCGATTGATTATGCACACTGGGTGTTTTTCAGAGGTGATGCGCCTTTGTAACATTTTTATTTTTTAAGATAAAAGAAAGAAAATTTGGTGCGTGGGTATTTGACATAAATATGCATTGTTTGACCTATTAAATTGTTTTGTATAAGTTCCGGCTTGACCCGAAATAATTAGTACTTTAAAATTTGAAATGGGACCACCAGTATATTTTCTCATACATATTTTTTTTGAAATGAAATGAAATGCTTTTATTGTTATTAATATTCCAAAAGGACATAGAAAACGTCATTTTTGGCACTTTGCTTAAAAAATGAGGGTGCCATGGATACGCTTAAACGGTTTATTTTAAATCAATAGCCATGAAAAATGGATTTATTCGTCACTAAAAAAATAATTGCACCATTTCACACCGGAATAATATAAAATAGGAACTAAGTGGTACCACCCAACCGCTGTGTTCACACGTCGTGGTCGTGGTTGGGCCCAGTAGGATCTTTTGGAACATGCGCTAGAGTTGCTGGTTATCGGCAACTCTTTTGGCTAGCGTATGGAACGGGATCTGAAGCTAAGATGAACACAAAGCCTGACTCAAAGTGTTAGCATACCGTTTTGATGAGTGAATGACATCCTGTGCCTTAAACAGGTGTCTCCAACGGTGCCTCTGAGATACAAGGCGACCTCTCAGAGTATCTAGCCTTACTCCGGTAATACGGGGCTCTGCCATGGTGGACTATTATTTCCTTAGCTCCAAACAAAAAGCGGACAGAACCGCTTTCATAGAAAAAAAAAAAGACAAAGGTGCGCTGACCGAAACGGATAAATCCGTTTCGAGGATGCCACTCAAGGTCACAAGCAGACAAAGGTGCGCCGACCGAAACGGGTGAATCCGTTACGAAAGGTGCCCCTGAAGTCAACGGCGCCTGTTTCAAGGGGAAGGGCTAATCCATCCCGAACAAACAGGTGCTTAGGAAGGGATCCCTGAATCCAAACAAAAGGCGGACAGAACCACCTTTATAGGGAAAAGGGTTCCCTGGCTTTAAACAGAAAGCGGATAGGACCGTTTTCATCGGGTAAGGCCGGAGATGCGGCCTCAGAAAGAACATCTGGTTCATGTAACAAGGACCTGGTAGCCACCCACGTCACTAGATTGGGAGAGGAGGGCATGACGGATCTAATCGTCTGCTCGTCATACTCTCCAGGAGACAGGGACACCAGAACACATTGTGCTCGTGTCCGGTAACGACACGAATAAGAGGAGATGTAAGAACTCTCTCCCAATCTGGTATCGGATTCATTAGAAGTCCGATCCTATTAGGAGAAATAAAAAAAGGTGTGAGCCACAATAGACCGAGCGGTCGCAGTGGAGGGCGTAAAAAGTCCACTCACTTTAAACCTACCTAAGTGGTATTAAATTATTTGGAACAAAATGCTCTTTCAGGAAATGCTAACGAGCCACCCTAATTCTATTTAAAAAAAAAAAGTTATGACCATAAAAAGGATTTTGCATAATTTTACTTCATTCAAAGAAGCCATAAAAACCAAAAAACGATTAAATCCATTTTTCCACGGCTACTTGATTTGAAACCAACCGTTTTAACCATTGAAATAAAAAATATATATATATTTTGAAGCAGAAGTGTTACTACCTACTGATGCTGTACTCACACACAGATAACACCAGAAATAAATCAAAATTACTGCTTCGATAATCTCAGTACAATATGGTTTACAGGGGTTGAATTCTTATGGGAATAAGAGTGTATAACGTCCTTATGAACTCATTCGGTTGTAGGTTCAGTATAGGCATTTAAGGAGAAAAACAAAATAATTATTTAAACAAAAAATCTACCATTCATCATATTATTTTGGATGACCTTTTTTGTAACATTTTCAATTTTAGTTGTTGTAATTGTGACATATTTTATGTCTTTTATAAAAGATCTTTAAACATGAATAAATAAATACAGTTTCTTATCAGGCATTGTATTCATAATGACATATCCTTTTAAATATAAGAAAATATATTGGTGGTGCCATTAAAAATTTAAAAGTATTTACTACTCATTTCCGGTCAAGCCGGAAGCGATACAAAACAAATGAAAAAGTCAAACCATACATATTTATGTGAAAAACCAACATGCCAAGTTTCATTTTTCATGTTAGAAAATAAAAATCTTACAAGCACTTTTAATAAACTTTAAAGTATTTTGTCACTGGGTTAGGCATAATTAAAGAATTAACAGTTTCTGTAGCAAGTCGGGCCGCTTTAACTGCTTGTTCGTTACCATCTATTATCAGGTTTGATGAAACCCAAATGGGTGTTTTAATAATATATTGAATTATACTCGTTAAAAATACTTATAGAAGTGTGTACTTGAAAAGCCTAACATTAATGATAAATTTACTATATATAGCAAAAAAAAACGTTAATTATTTCAAGAATAAGGGCACCGGAATGATGTTTAGTAAAATTAAACAGGTTTTGAGTTAATTTGGGTTAGTTAGCTAAAAGGCAAGCCTAAGGTTAAAATTTCGGGCTTGACTCTAAAGGTAAGCATGTTTTAATTCATCATTTTGTGCTTTTCAATAAGTTTTACTTCAACGCCTTATTTGCAAATTATTTTTTGGTATCTTCAAATTTATTTTTTAATGTGAATTTACATAGGGCATCCTTAAATATTAAACTTATGATATATAATAAAACTCAGAAAGAGTTAAAACTGATAATTCCGTAAGCATACAGGATCCAAACCCAAATATGTATTATACCATAAATTTACACAAAACAATACCACAATTATAAACATTAAATATTCAAATAAATCCAAAAAGGAAAACCGTAAAACTTAGCATTACAAAAACATTGACGGTTTGGAGTTTTAAATAGTTTTTTTTAATTCTTAGATTCTATAAAAGTATATTAAACTCTGACTATAGAAATAATAAAAATAAATACAAATTATTAGAGCGTGTCTTCCTAGGTTTTTAGTAAGTATTAATAAAAAAGTGTAGCATTTTTTACATTTAAATTTATTTTACTAAACCATCCTCAGAATTTAAAATATTATAGTTAGGTGTAATACACAGATAATGGTTTAGTTAAAATAGATTAAAACTTAACAAAACTTATTATGTTTTTGTTAATATTCACTAAAATTCCAAGAAAATACATTATAATTTATAGAACCGACAAAAAATATATAAGTACAAAAATTCTAACCTGGAACAGCTCCCCATTAGAAATATACCCATCATTATCCATATCGTAAATACGGAATGCAAATCTAAGCTTGGACAACTTGTCTCCTTTCACACTAAACTGTGACACACCTTGTATAAACTCTGAAAAACAATGAAAATGTCGGACAGAACTTCACCACTACATATGAATTGGATGAAAAATGAATACAGTAACCTAAGCTATTATTCAAAGTAATTAAATCTGAAAACAATAATAAACACATTTTGTACCAACGTTATTTTTAGAACGCTTTATAAACAGAAATAAAACATATTTTAAGTGAAGGTATAATAAAATATAACATAAAATTTGAAGCTGGTAAACACAATAACGCCGTTTCGCAGATGACACTAAAAAAGACGTTAAAATCGAATTTTATATACGATTACCACTTTCTTAAACGTGAAATTTTAATTATTGGAATTCGGAAATATAAAGCTTACGCAGGTGTAATAAGCTATTTTTAAACTTGATTAATTGCTTAAATTTTGAAAAAGTACGACCAGTTAACAAAATATTATCGAATTGAAATAGAGGATGTAATGTCAAAATGCATTTAATTATTTTAATTATATACAGGATGCGGCAGTATAACTTCCTTTTTTCAAAACTTAATAAAACGCATTGTATGAATCCGAAACTTTTAATTTGGTTTTTACAATGTTGGTACATATCTAAAGTTTTGTTTTACATAGCTTTGAACAGCAAATCACGTAGGTGACGTCCCCCATTTTTAATACACTGAGTAAACCGATTTCCGGCGCTTATCATGACTCTTTCAAGCATAGCAGGCGTTATGTTGGCAATTTCTTCCTGGGTGTTGTTCTTTAAATCTTGAAGGGTCCTTGGACGGTTCACATAAAAACGTGATTTCAAAAAACCCCATAGAAAAAAATCACAAGCGGATAAATCGGGAGATCGTGCCGGCCATTGCAAAACGCCCCTGATCAAAAAAGGAAGTTATGCTGTCGCGCCAGAAATCGGTTTACTCAATATATATGGGGGACGTCACCTATGTGATTTGCTCTTCAAAGCTGTGTAAAACAAAACTTTAGATGTACCAACATTGTAAAAACCAAATTAAAACCTTCTGATTCATACAATGCGTTTTATTAAGTTTTGAAAAATGTTAGTTATGCTGCCACACCCTGTATAACTTTGATATTTGTCAAACTTTTAAACAGTTTGTAGTCTTAGTATTTATGATCTGCTGAACGTCTGTTTTAACATGTTTCCAGTGGGTTGACTCCACTTTAACTATTTCTCTTGCTCTCATATTGTAATTATATACAGTATTGTGTTTGATCGATAGAAAGACCTATGACTAGAAAGCATCATCTGTATATTGTTTCTTGATTTAAAATTTGAGCGTTTTTTCAAAGAAAGTTAAACTAATTGCCATTGCAAATCGCCCCTGATCAAAAAAGGAAGTTATGCTGTCGCGCCAGAAATCGGTTTACTCAATATATCGAGAATGGGGGACGTCACCTATGTGATTTGCTCTTCAAAGCTGTGTAAAACAAAACTTTAGATGTACCAACATTGTAAAACCCAAATTAAAACCTTCTGATTCATACAATGCGTTTTATTAAGTTTTGAAAAATGTTAGTTATGCTGCCACACCCTGTATAACTTTGACATTTGTCAAACTTTTAAACAGTTTGTAGTCTTAGTATTTATGATCTGCTGAACGTCTGTTTTAACATGTTTCCAGTGGGTTGACTCCACTTTAACTATTTCTCTTGCTCTCATATTGTAATAGTCGCACTGTATTGTCTTTGATCGATAGAAAGACCTATGACTAGAAAGCATCATCTGTATATTGTTTCTTGATTTAAAATTTGAGCGGTTTTTCAAAGAAAGTTAAACTAATTGCCATTGCAAATCGCCCCTGATCAAAAAAGGAAGTTATGCTGTCGCGCCAGAAATCGGTTTACTCAATATATCGAGAATGGGGGAAGTCACCTATGTGATTTGCTCTTCAAAGCTGTGTAAAACAAAACTTTAGATGTACCAACATTGTAAAACCCAAATTAAAACCTTCTGATTCATACAATGCGTTTTATTAAGTTTTGAAAAATGTTAGTTATGCTGCCACACCCTGGATAACTTTGACATTTGTCAAACTTTTAAACAGTTTGTAGTCTTAGTATTTATGATCTGCTGAACGTCTGTTTTAACATGTTTCCAGTGGGTTGACTCCACTTTAACTATTTCTCTTGCTCTCATATTGTAATAGTCGCACTGTATTGTCTTTGATCGATAGAAAGACCTATGCCTAGAAAGCATCATCTGTATATTGTTTCTTGATTTAAAATTTGAGCGTTTTTTCAAAGAAAGTTAAACAAATTTTTATTAAAATTACTGTATAAAAATATAATACTTTTATTTTGTTCCAAATTTATTTTGCAATAAAAGAAAATTTCTGAGAGTAAAAACAAACCTTTAAAATCGACTTCTCCATTTCCATCGGCATCAAAAATATCAATAACCCTCTGTACCAAAGGATTTTGCTGCAACTCCGGCAGAGACATAAACTCGTCGATGCTAAGCGCTCCAGAATTATCCAAGTCTAACTTCCTAAACCGTTTTCCGAGACGTCGTATCTCATCGGCATCAACTAAAAATGAACATAAAAAGATTTAGATGTTTTTCCTTAGTTAGCAAGCTAAGTGACCCAAATATTGGTGTAAGAAAAATTTAGGTTCAATATAATTGTAAAAGTAGAGCAGAATCACTTAAAATTCTTATAAACTAGACTGATATAAGCTTAGAGCAGAGCTGTCGCAATTACTTTTAAAAGTAATTCAATTATCAATTTAAACTAAAAGTAATTGAATATTTTAGCAATTACTCTATTTAAAATACCACATTAAATTTAATTCTTTTTTTAATTGAATTACCGTAATGTAATTGAACTAACGTTTTGTCATTTAATTCCCATTATATATTCAATTACTCTTCATTCCCTCAATTACATTTGGAAACTAAATTACTCTAGAAATATTTGAATAACTACCGCATCAGTAACCAGTACCTTTAATAATAAACAACTATCTTTGTCTGGATAAAAAACGAAAACAAACATAAAACTGGTGATGATAAGCATCAATCCATAAAGAAAGATAATTGAATTCTTCGTAGTGATTCAATTATATATTAGGTAATTGAAATAATGTATAAGTAATTCAATTACTTTATAAGTAATTGAATTACTTTATAAGTAATCGAATTACTTTACAAGTAAATGAATTACTTGAGATTCGTGAAAATCGATTACCAATTACATTATCCTAATTAATAATCGAAATACAATTACCTTTTCCGGAAAGTAATTGAATTAAAGTAATTCAATTACTAAAAAGTAATTGAATACGATTTTTCAATTGTTTTAAATGAATTACCGACAGCTCTGGCTTAGAGGTTGAGTAACCGTTTAGGTTTTTTTTGGCAAGCCAATAGCCTGGTACTACAAAAAAAATATTTAATTCAATGTATTTCCTTTGAAAAAAAAACACAATTATCATATTGTCCTTGTAACTGCAACAAATAAATCTCACTCTGGAAACCACCTCTTTACAATTTTTACTTCATTTTCAGTCGATACATTTTCCCTTGAAACCTAACGGAATATCAAACTTTTTTAATTTAAAAAACATAAAATCCGAGAAAACTTGAACTGACGAATAACGAGTATCTTAATCATGAATCATATTCACTGAGGCATGCTATTCGGGCACACATGCACAATCGTGCAAAAAGAAGACATCTATCGTAAATTTTCATTGTAAGTAGTTACTGATTTGCCTTGTTAAAAATTTCTTCTTTATTTTATTTATTTATTTTTTTTTATTTAACGGAACAGCTAATAGTCCAAGAACTCCAAATCGACCAAATATGAGGGATGATCAACTTTTAATCATTAATCGTATTTATGGCAACACACGACTTGGGTGCAGGTGCATTGTCCTGGAAAAACAAGTCATTTAATGTTCATTTTCCGCGTAGCTTCTTTTTTAACAGTTATTTCTCACAAAGTTGTTAGTAACGTAGAATAGTATTCGCTGACTTTTTTTTGGATTTAAGGAGAACCGATAATAATCCAAGGAAGCCAGGCCAGATAAATAAAAGCAAATATAAACACTTTTGAACTTTAACTAACAAATCATATTTATTGAATCACAAAAACAAGGTATCTTTCGTCAATGTTCCGCGTCGCCTTTTCTGTTATTTCGCACAAAGTTTTCAGTACAAGAATTTCCCCTTCAAACTTTTTTTTATATCAGGAAAACAAATGTTAGAATACCTCTGTTTCAGTGAGTTAAACGCCGATCGGTGTTAATCAAAAAGTGCATGGTATCAATGTTCAATCTTTACGAAAATTCCTGATAGAAGCATGACGGCGCTGAAATTCTGGCATAAGAGGATAAAGAATGCTATTTTAACGTCTTATAAAGGCAATTCTCTGTAAACTGGGCATTAATCTTATTTTTGTCCCGACAAACAGTTCCCTAGTTAGTTTTATTCATAGAATAATAGTTTTATTTAATAATTTGCATTGGGCAAACTTAAAAAGCATACGAAGCACAACGTAGAAATAAAAATTAATTCTATTAAATGTTATTGAGGTAGTTTTAAATAAGAGCCAGGAGACTGTGGGGACAGAAAAAAACAGTGTTTTTAGATACATTATTTACCTAAAAACTAGATTTCTCTGATATTGTCAGTAAAAAGTTCATTAGATTTCAAATATAATAAGTATGAATTTTTTAAAAAATATATAGGTGATATAAACACCTTTTTTACCAGGGGACTGTTTTTGGGAACATGCAGGGGACTGTTTTTTGAGCATTATAAAAACGTTTTTGATGTAATAAACTTTATTGGATATTGTACGATGCGCCGCGGTAAATTAGGCAATTATCTTTTTAGGTTAAGTACAAATTATACAATGAACGATATTTTTATATTATATCGGCCTGGGACAGTCAGTTGCCCAGCTTACAGAGAAATGCCCATAAAACAAATTTGTAAACAGGATTTGTATTATAGGTTATTAAGAAATAACAGGGGTAATTTTTAACAAATTCGTAAAAGCAAATTTATGATTGATTATGGTTTCTAGATACCTAAACATGAAAAAATTACAAAATGCTCTTATATTCAGGGCGTTTTTAAGAATGGGGTGAATTTCTTATTATTACCCCGTTTGGTAAATCCTCTCCAAGCAGTCCGATATCTCTGATTTTTGACAGACACGTGACAATTACTTTACATATTGTCGACGCAGTCACGTAGCTGTCAAAAATCAGAGGCCTCAGACCGCTTGATGGGATTTACCGAACGTAGATATTATAAATTCCGAATTATTTAGAAATATACGCATTTTTAGTAAAAATATGTAGACAAGTTTTTTGAAAAGAACGACATATCCTATAGAAATAACAACTCTAAAGTTATTTTTTTAATGCAAAGTAAATAAAACGAATTTTAAAAAATCGCATTTTTTTAGAATTTTGTCCGCCACTTTTTTCTGAGGCAAGATATGTATAGTTGCTTTAAAAAAAAGCTGACTTTTTGACTTTGTTTTTTTTTTGTAAAGCAATGCCTTTACCTGTTTGGCCTCAGAAAAAAGTTGTGGACAAAAACCTAAAAAAAAGGTATTTTGCTTTTTTTTAGATGTAGATTCGTTTTTTGCATTTATTTTGCAATAAAAAATTTGCCATTTCCATGGAAAATTTCATTTTCTACAATAACGCTCTTTGCAAATTTATGTTAAAAATGCATAGACTTTTTAGAATGTTTAAATATTCCCCGTTCTCGAACAGGCTTGAATTTATCAGCACACTGTAATTTTTTTAATATTTAGGCACCCAAAAACAAAAAAAATCATAAAATTGCTCTAACAAATTTGTTCCATACACAAAAATGAGAGTCAATAACCTATTAGAAGCTTTACAGGGTTTCAATTTGAAGGCTTTTGATGCAAATATCTAAAAAAAGAGCTGTAAATGTAGTAGTAGCTGTAATTTTAATTTGGTGTAAATGTTATGCAAGTAGGAAAAACTAGAAGCACTAAACTTTAGATTAAGGACGAGTCACCCTTTAGACGCCATACACTCAAACTTTAAAATTTTAAAAGACATCCCGCTTTTGTGATATCTCAAATCAAAGGTCTTACTGAGTAGTAACCATCTGCTCAAGATTTTTTTTTTTTTTTCATTGAATACAGGAGTTAAAAAACTAATTTAAGGAAAACAAACTGTTTTTTAATAAAATGAATTTTTGTTTTATTAAATGCTTAAAATAAACTATAGTTTAAAAAAACTAAAAACACTAAAAAAACACGCTTTTATAGCAAACCGAACTAAAAAATGAAAATAATTTTTTAGTATAAAGAGTTTGTGTTACAGTGATAGAAAGAATAATTAATTAAAACCAATAATTTTGGAGTAAAGTTAAAATCAAAATTAAGTTTTTAACAAAATAATTCAGTTATGGTAAAAAAGCGTGTGGTGCTTGATATTAAATGTTACAATTATTCTATTGGTAGCTAATTATAAAATTAGAGTTATTATAAAACTATAATTTATTTCTTTATTTTTTAGTCCCATAACAACATTAAAAGTAATCTTAATCTAGAGCCTCGACTTTTAGTATATCTCAATTTGTCAATAAAGCTATTATGGCCAACGGATCATAACAAAATGCCATATGGAAAAGAAAAACTCCTTGGATAAACCAACATGAAGGTCAGTAAAAAACGCTTTCTTCAAAAATATTTTTTTTATTGCCAGTAGTCTAGATTTTTGTAGAAAGCGTTTTATGCTATTTTGGCCTTGGTGAATGCGCTAATATTGTCATTTTGAGAAAGGTATTATATTTTTTTTATTCTGATGATTCTAGTCAGGATCTTCAAAATCCACAGACATTAAACATCATCCCTCCAATTTTTTACCTGTCTGTTAATATAAAATTTATTTTAAATTATTTAATGGAGGTAAAAGACTAGTCTAAGTTAAGGCCGATTCCCACCTAGAGGTTTTAACCAGAAGCTTATTACCCCAAATGAAAAAGTCTCGACTTTTGAGATTCACACCTGCAAGTCATGGGTAAGGGTTAAAACGCAGGGTTTTTAACTTTCAAATTGGGATCGAATTTATTTTTTCCCTATGGGTGATGCCTTTTTGCGAAAATTCCCTACACAATTTATATAAATGTGCATGGATATAGTCTTACCCGCGTCTTTGAAAGAAACCCAATGATTAGCTGATAAGTGAAGACTGAAGAAACACAGCTGAAATTTCTGAAGTGGGGATCGGCCTATATGGTAATAAACAGTAAAAGATGGGGTTTTCGCGCCACTTTAAGAAACGTTAGTATTAGAAAGTATGAAATACCTCTATTGTCTAACTCACTAAAAATACAAAAACTGGTTCCTAAAGTTTATATTTTTAGTAGGATTCAGTAAAAAAATCTATTTCTAGAGTGTATGCTGTTAGAATTATAAATCAGACTTTGGAATTTTTAGGACCATTCCATGTTTTTTTTTCTAGTTTGATCAGGATCATTTTAAGTTTTTAGAGTGGAATTTTGCCCTACTAGCTTTAGTATTAAAAATAAGTCATAGAAAAAAAATATATCTCCTAAAGTTATAATTTTATTTAACAACTAAGACATGGCCTCAAAGATAATTAACTTTTATATTTATTTTTTAAACAAAAATCGGACATATGGCCTCGGATTACGAGTACGCATTGGACAATTCTTTAATAATTAAAATAATAAATAAAATTTATTAGACACATTTAGTTCACTTGTTAAATAACAATGCCCAAAAACAGATTGCAGAGGTTAAATTTTATATAAAAAGTGTTTTTTTTTTAACAGTAGTTTTTAATCTTAGTTTTTTATCATATATACAGTGTGTCCCAAATTGGTGGGGAATGTATGGGGATCTTGGAAACCACGATAGATAGAAAATCGGTTAAATGGGGAAAGTTTTGGACAATTATGTTAGTAAGCTAATCCCGTTTACTACATGGTTTTATCTATTCAGGTTTTTGAGAAATTTTGAAAAAACCTGAAACATGCGTTTTCGAAAATCGGCCATATTTTTTCCATAAGTGAAATTTTTTCAAATCTGTAAAAACTTCTTCAGAGCAACTTTTTTTGAAGAATATGACCGATTAATTAATTTTTATTTTCTACGTTTCGGGTTTTTAGAATCATCATCAACTTTATTTTTTCATATGGACGCCATATTGGATTTTTACGCAGCTAAATAGTGCTTTTTATTCTGATTTCAACAATGTATAACATGTTATAATTTAAGAGTTTATAACCTCATTTATTTCAAAAAACAAATATTTTCTCAGTTGGCCTTGATTCTGGCAAACGTATTTTTTTTTGTAAACAATAAAATATTAGTAATTGGCAAAATAGATAAGCTGAACAGACATTTTACAGAAATGGGTTTCGCAAACATAGCTATAACGTTAATACCGTGTTACAAAAAACTACACGTAACAAGTTAATTGAAACAAGTGAAAACAAAAACAATGAAAAGTGGCTAAACTAATATTCCTACTAAAATGAAGATGTAACATAACGACTTAAAATTCAAAATGTTGTCCATTTCTCTCAACATATTAACGATATTTATTTATATAGTCCTAACTTCCCTATAAATGGTTGACTTAGGTATGTGGAATTCTCTATCAACATCCCTGGCTGAAGATGTTGGATTTTCTTTAAAATGTTGGTTAACTGCAGCATCTCATTGTCGATTTTCTTCAACGTATTTCTTAGGTCGTGGTTTTTTAAAACTTCCGAATTCAAGCAAATTTGTAACCAGTTTTCGAAAGTATGTTAGTTTAGGATGCTGCCTTTCAGGAAAATTGTTAAAATACGTTTGCGCAGTTATATTAACCTTTCTTCTGCTGCCAATGACGCTAGATGACATTCGCCGGAATCAAGGCCAACTGAGAAAATATTTGTTTTTTGAAGTTGATGAGGTTATAACTCCTAAACTATAAAATGTTATACATTGTTGAAATCAGAATAAAAAGCACTATTTGGCTGCAAAAAAATCCAATATGGCGCCCATATGAAAAAGTAAAGTTGATGATGATTCTAAAAACCCGAAACGTAAAAAATAAAAATTGACTACTCGGTCATATTCTACAACAAAAGTTGCTTCAAAGAAGTTTTTACAGATTTTAAAAAATTTTTACTTATAAGAAAAGTATGGCCGATTTTCGAAAATGCATGTCAGGTTTTTTCAAAATTTCTCAAAAACCTGAATAGATAAAACCATGTAGTTAACGGGATTAGCTTACTAACAAAATTGTCCAAAACTTTCCCCATTTAACCGATTTTCTATCTATTGTGGTTTCCAAGATCCCCATACATTCCCCACCAATTTGGGACACACTGTATAATATCAAAAACGATGAATCTAGTTCTATTTAACAAATATAAACACCAAAAAAGGAAGTACATTAGGTAGTAGTTATTTAAAAATAACGTCCGTGGTGGCACTACCGCGTTGTCTAAAAGGTGCTGTGAAATGCAACATTTGCATGTTTCAGTGCTTGGACAACGTTGACGGAACAACTGGGAAGAAATGGGTTGAACACCGGAAAACCCGGCACTCACGGTACTTTGGTACTTAGGTTTATATATGTATATATAATCCGTAGGATATAATATACATATATAATAATCCTTCGTGAGCTGTCATAAAGATAAAAAAAAACATGTTCCAACCTTTTTTAATTATTTTTTTATTACTATTTGGTTCACAGCAACCTATTAATCTTTAATTAATGTATTAAAAAAGACACCAGGCAGGTCTTCTTTTAAATTTTTTGTTTAAAAGTAACTAATATATCTCAGAAAAAATATACTATTACAACTGTACACCTCAGGAAATGTTTTCTGTATGATATCTCACTCAATGAGGTACTAGAAAACATTTTAGTCAATTTTTTCATTCCTTCTATTTTTTTTCTTGTTAATAAAAGGTATGACAAATTTGATTTAAATACTGCATATTAAAATAGGTTTGCATTCTTATATTCTCTATTAGGGGACAATAAAAAAAAATGCCTTATACCTAACATAATACCTTTATTAGATATATATTTTATTATATCAGGATCTTTTGATTAGTTTTAATTCTTTTTTTTTTAATATATACCCTAATTTTTAATTAAAACCCATAAACACCCAGTTCCAGTTCTAAACCAAAACTGTGGCAACACTGCTCAAAAATTTGCTTTACAGGCCAAATAATCACTTGTCTATATAATTTGAATACCCTTCTGCACTTAAGCCATAATTAAAGTTATATTTTAAGTTAGTTTTACTCAATAACAAAAGTATATGATCTTCACTTTTCTGTTGCTAATTAATCCAAATATCACTATTTATTGTTGAACTAAAGTGCCTTATATCACTCTATTAAAAAATATTTTATAGTAAAAGAAAAAAAAATAGAACTACTCTGCAATATGAAAATACAATAAAATAAGAACTAAAGTTGAAAAAAAAACATGAATATAGGTTATGGTAACGGGTTAGCTTAAGATAATTAAATTTTTCATTCTCAACCATTGGGGTATAGGGGGGGGGGGCGTATCCACCCCAGAATGATCTTATGCCTACTACTAGGATGGGTTATGGATTTAAAAAATACAAAACAAGCTCCCAAAAAAAATCGTTTGTGTCTGTTCATTAGTTAAAATACAATCTCTACTGTATTTGACAGCATGTTGACAGCCAGTTAATAATAACTATCCTTGCACAACTGACCAATAAGCTGTGGGTATTTTCATTCCCTAGTAGTTTAACTTGTAAAATTGACAAACGTTAGGTTAAAATTGCTTTTAGGGCATACAGTAGTCATGTAGGCAACAACTAGAGATATACCCGTGGGCACTTTGTGTCCGCATGCAATAAAGATCATTTTCGTGCAAAAAGGTATGACATCTGTATCGTATGTATGGCCAGCATCAAATAACTATATGCTATACTATACTTTGTGGGTTTAATAAATTTGTGTGTCGATTTACAACTCATCGTTCGAACATTTATTATAATGCCAATCGTGCTCACTGATTGTACATTTGGAGGTCATCTTGGCTTTATCAGACATCGCATCTCGAAGGCCAGGCCCCTCCTGGAACATAGCCCTAGATACACCAATGGACTCAACATACAATTTTTGTTGATGTAAATTTAAATTAAAGATAGATAAAATAAACCAACACTGAGTTGTTGGAACTTTTTAGATTTTTTCTTTTTTGAAAAACCTTGAGGTATTTAAAAATTTATAACTGAAATTTGGCAAAAAATCTGCTGTAGCCAAGCTAGGCATTATCTATAAAACCACTATAACCCAGTTTATAAAGGAGAACAAAAAAAGTAAGTAAAAAATAGGGTATATAATTATTTTAACCGGAGTGAAATTAGCAGCCATTTTACGCAGCCAAAAAGTGAAGTGAATACTTAATCAACATGCAAAAGGAATTTCACTTGCGACCCGTCTGACTTAGAAAATCACCCCCTAAAGTTACAACAATTTCTTATATAGGCAAAATTTTGAAAATATTTATAAAGTACCCTTAAAAAAGTTATTCCACAACTAAAATTGGTACCAATGTACCTCATTATACTTAATCACCATGCAAAAGGAATTTCACTTGCGACCAGTCTGACTATAAAAATCATCCCCTAAAGTTACAGTAATTTCTTATATAGGCAAAATTTTGAAAATATTTTAAAGTACTTAAAAAGTTGTTCCAAACTAAAATTGGTACCAAGGTACCTCATTATATACTTAATCACCATGCAAAGGAATTCCACTTGCACCGTCTGACTATATAAAATCACCCCCTAAAGTTACAGAAACTTCTTATATAGGCAACATTTTGAAAATATTAATAAAGTACCTTAAAAAGTTGTTCCCACAACTAAAATTGGTACAAAGGTACCCATTATATACTTAATTACCATGCAAAAGGAATTTCACTTGCGACCCGTCTGACTATAGAAAATCACCCCCTAAAGTTACAGAATTTAAAGGCAATTTTGAAAATATTAATAAGTCCCTTGAAGTGTTCCAAACTAAATTGCAATTTTAAATATTTATAAAGTACCCTTAAAAAAGTTGTTCCACAACTAAAATTGGTACTAAGGTAGCCTATTATATAGTTAATACCATGCCAAAAGGATGTCACTTTGACCCGTCTGACTATATAAAATCACCCCCTAAAGTTGCAGCGTTACTTAAATTAGATTTTTTTAAATATTATAAAATACCCTTAAAAAAGTTGTTCCAATAATAAAATTGGTATGAAGGTACCTCATTATATACTTAATCACCATGCAAAAGTAATATCACTTGCGACCAGTCTGACTATATAAAATCATCCCCTAAAGTTACAGTAATTTCTTATAAAGGCAATATTGTGAAAATATTAATAAAGTACCCTTAAAAAAGTTGTTCCACGACAAAAATGGGTAGCAAGGTAGCTTATTATATGCATAATCATCATACAAAAGGAATTCATTGACCGTCTGATATAAAAAATCACCCCTAAAGTTACATTAATTTGTTATATAGGCAAAATTTTGAAAATATTAATAAAGTACCCTTAAAAAAGTTGTTCCACAACTAAAATTGGTACTAAGGTACCTCATTATATAGTTAATCACCATGCCAAAGGGATTTCACTTGCGACCCGTCTGACTATATTTTTTTTAGTCAGACGGGTCGCAAGTGAAATTCCTTTTGTGTGATGATTAAGCATATAATAAGCTACCTTACTACCAATTTTAGTTGTGGAACAACTTTTTTAAGGGTACTTTATTAATATTTTCACAATATTGCCTTTATAAGAAATTACTGTAACTTTAGGGGATGATTTTATATAGTCAGACTGGTCGCAAGTGATATTCCTTTGGCATGGTGATTAAGTATATAATGAGGTACCTTCATATCAATTTTTATTGTGGAACAACTTTTTTAAGGGTATTTTATAATTATTTAAAAAAAATCTAATTTAAGTAACGGCTGCAACTTTAGGGGGTGATTTTATATAGTCAGACGGGTCGCAAGTGAAATCCCTTTGGCATGGTGATTAACTATATAATGAGGTACCTTAGTACCAATTTTAGTTGTGGAACAACTTTTTTAAGGGTATTAATATTTTCAAAATTTTGCCTATATAACAAATTAATGTAACTTTAGGGGGTGATTTTTTATAGTCAGACGGGTCGCAAGTGAAATTCCTTTTGTATGATGATTAAGCATATAATAAGCTACCTTGCTACCCATTTTTGTCGTGGAACAACTTTTTTAAGGGTACTTTATAAATATTTAAAAATTTTGCCTATATAAGAAATTACTGTAACTTTAGGGGATGATTTTATATAGTCAGACTGGTCGCAAGTGATATTCCTTTTGCATGGTGATTAAGAATGCCATAAGGTACCTTTATACCAATTTTTATTGTGGAACAACTTTTTTAAGGGTATTTTAAAATTATTTAAAAAAAATCCAATTTACGTAACGGCTGCAACTTTAGGGGGTGATTTTATATAGTCAGACGGGTCGCAAGTGAAATCCCTTTGGCTTGGTGATTAAGTATATAATGAGGTACCTTAGTACCAATTTTAGTTGTGGAACAACTTTTTTAAGGGTACTTTATTAATATTTTCACAATATTGCCTTTATAAGAAATTTCTTTAACTTTAGGGGGTGATTTTATATAGTCAGACGGGTCGCAAGTGAAATTCCTTTTGCATGGTGATTAAGTATATAATGGGGTACCTTGGTACCAATTTTAGTTGTGGAACAACTTTTTTAAGGGTACTTTATTAATATTTTCAAAATGTTGCCTATATAAGAAAATTCTGTAACTTTAGGGGGTGATTTTATATAGTCAGACGGGTCGCAAGTGAAATTCCTTTTGCATGGTGATTAAGTATATAATGAGGTACGTTGGTACCAATTTTAGTTGTGGAACAACTTTTTTAAGGGTACTTTACAAATATTTTCAAAATTTTGCACATATAAGAAATTACTGTAACTTTAGGGGATGATTTTATATAGTCAGACTGGTCGCAAGTGAAATTCCTTTTGTAAGATGATTAAGCATATAATAAGCTACCTTGCTACCAATTTTAGTTGTGGAACAACTTTTTTAAGGGTACTTTATTAATATTTTCACAATATTGCCTTTATAAGAAATTTCTGTAACTTTAGGGGGTGATTTTCTATAGTCAGACGGGTCGCAAGTGAAATTCCTTTTGCATGGTAATTAAGTATATAATGGGGTACCTTGGTACCAATTTTAGTTGTGGAACAACTTTTTTAAGGGTACTTTATTAATATTTTCAAAATGTTGCCTATATAAGAAGTTTCTGTAACTTTAGGGGGTGATTTTATATAGTCAGACGGGTCGCAAGTGAAATTCCTTTTGCATGGTGATTAAGTATATAATGAGGTACCTTGGTACAAATTTTAATTGTGGAACAATTTTTTTAAGGGTACTTTACAAATATTTTCAAAATTTTGCCCATATAAGAAATTACTGTAACTTTAGGGGATGATTTTATATAGTCAGACTGGTCGCAAGTGAAATTCCTTTTGCATGGTGATTAAGTATATAATGAGGTACCTTGGTACCAATTTTAGTTGTGGAACAACTTTTTTAAGGGTACTTTATAAATATTTTCAAAATTTTGCCTATATAAGAAATTGTTGTAACTTTAGGGGGTGATTTTCTATAGTCAGACGGGTCGCTAGTGAAATTCCTTTTGCATGTAGATTAAGTATGCAATAAGGTACCTTCATACCAATTTTTGTTGTGGAACAACTTTTTTAAGGGTATTTTATAATTTTTTTAAAATTTTTCCTATATAAGAAGTGACTGCAACTTTAGGGGGTGATTTTCTATAGTCAGACGGGTGGCAAGTGAAATTTCTTTTGCATGGTGATTAAGTGTACAATGAGGTACCTTTGTACCAATTTTTGTTGTGGAACAACTTTTTTAGGTTACTTTATAATTAATTTAATAACATTTCTAATATAAGTAATGGCTGCAACTTAAGGGGCTGATTTTATATAGTCAGACGGGTCGCAAATGAAATTCCTTTTGCGTGGTGACCAAGTATGCAATAAGGTACCTTAATACCAATTTTAGGTGTGGAACAACTTTTTTAAGGGTAATCTGCAAAGAGGTACCTTTGTGTCAATTTTTGTTGTTGAACAACGTACGATAATTACATAATAACTATTAGTTGGAGTAAAAGTTTCTTAAGAAAAATAAGTGTTTCTGAAATATTATATAACTAATATATAAATGATACTAAGAAATAAACAAGCGAAAATCATAATAATAAGCTGTCAAATTTAGCTGCTAACTTCACATTTTGGCTGCGTTAAAAAGGCTGCTAACTTCACTTTTTGGCTGCGTAAAATAGCTGCTAATTTCACTCCGGTATTATTTTAACTAAATCTAGCCAATTGCATTGTGGTAAAAAGTTTAGGTAAAGAGATCATGGAAATTTAATGTGATTTTAAATATCACCGCAGAAATCTAATTAAAAAAATGTTTTATACCCTAATTCCTTTAACAAATATATTTAAAAGAATCTTATATAGAGTAATCCTTGTAATTTTATGTCCAGAATTTTTAGTTGCTCTAGGGCCCTATAGTAAAATAAAAGTTGAATAATTTTTTCACTTAACATCATATGCTAATATTTCAGAGGCCTGTAATTTCAAAAAAAATGAAGATATTTTTGCAAAATCTGGGATTTGAAAATAAAATTTGATCAAAGTCATGAAAAAAATGCAAATAGAGGATTTGCTTTTGCAACTGAAAGATTTTTCTCTCACACACATCTTTTTTTTTACAAATTCAAAAATGAAAACTGTCTTTACCAAAGTGCTTCCCCTCAGGCCAATAGCATCGGGCATATAATAGGTGTGGGTCCCATGTATAACTTTTTAGAAAAAAAAATGATAATCCTAGATCTGCTACTGATTTTATGAGAACAGCAATTCAGCAAAATACTGCCACCTTATTCAATTATTACAATGGAGAATTTTTACCCTGATTGGTCAGTTAGCTGTGTCTATTGTATCCTTAAATTTCTAAATTTGTGGTAAGTATTGAAAGTTTAGCATGGATCTAAAGAAAAATAATGACATGACAATTTTGTGGTGGGGTTGTTAATCCTGCCTTCTGCATGTTAAAAACAACACTTCCTCATCAAAATTAACAATAAGCCTTAGAAGTTAGATATAACCCCTAACTCAAACTTGCAATATGCTAGTTTGGTAATTGTCTCGAAAGTTGCCTCCTCTCCGATTTTGACCAAATTTGGTGTACGGGGGTTTTTTGGGGCGCTGATTACGAATCTGAAAAAAATATTTTTTCGGCAACGTTTCGTTTTCGAGATATTCATCATCAAAGTTGAAAATCAAACTAACCTTATTTTCACTATATTCCCCCTTCTTTTTGTACACAATTCTTGATTTTTATATAAAGTGGCACACAATATTTTATAAACACCTTTTAAAACCTTGTATTTTTATTTATTTTACACCTTTTCTCCATTAAATTGCGAAGCTTCACTTTCAAGCGCGGCGGCCATGATTTCCTAGTGTATACATGGTTGCGGCCACGATCCGACGTGTGAAAGTGGAGGTTTGCAATTAAATGGAAAAAAGGTGTAAAATAGATATAAAAACAACTTTTTAAAAGGTGTTTTTAAAATATTATGTGCCAATTTAGTGTAAAATTCAAGAATTCTGTGCAAAAAGAAGGAGGAATAGTGTAAATAAGGTTAGTTTGATTTTAATAATAATAATAATAATAATAATAATAATATATTTCATACAAAAATACACAATAATTTTACAAGACAAAGATGTCCAACATAAGTCACAAAGCGAACTTGTGTGTGACTCAGTTGGAACACAGTACATTCTGATGTTATACGCTTGTTACAATTACTATAATAAAATTACAACAAATTAAAAATACAATTACAATAAGGAAATCACAGTGAAGAAGAAAATGTATTTTTACATTGGTAGACTAGATTAGACCAAAACCAATAATAATACCAACCCAGATAGGACTGACAACAGAATTACATAATCTTTATATTTATATCACAGTTAATCGAATATCACAATTAGGGAGTATCACCTTTGATCACAGCTATGAGAACAAACCCTGCAGTTCCCCCGAGCACACGAGACCATAAAAAACTCTTAAGTTTATTCTTAAATAAAGTTACAGAAACGCGATTAGTTATCCACAACATCCTTATATCAGTCGAAAGAAAATTTAACACTTTGGCAGCCATTATAAGAACTGATTTTTGTAATGACGTTTTATTTGTAAATGGTACCTCAAATAAAATTTCCATGTCCGATCTTGTTGTTTTTATGCTTTGAATTCTTTTTAGATTTAGAGTTAAAGAGGTATTTCTTTTATACAGAGACATGCACAGAGAAACGCAGCATTGTGCCCTTAGAGTTAAAATATTTAAGTTAGAAAATAGTTCTTGAGAAGGATGGTCTCTGGGCTTGTTACTTATAATACTGAATAAGCTGTTTTTGAGAAGTTACAAGTGGTTTCAAGTTTGATTCAAATGTACAACCCCATATCGATATACCATATGACAAAACAGAATGCGCCAGTGAAAAGTAAATCATCCTGAGAGTCGAAGGAGGAAGGAATTGTGAGCAATGCTTGATTTTTGCCATTATGTAGAGAAGTTTTTTTCTAGTAAATTCAATATGAAGCTTCCAATTTAAGTTTTCGTCGAATGTCAATCCAAGGTACTTAATACTCTCAGTCTGATTCACCGTCTGGCATGCACAATCATGCATGGAGCAGCCCAACCTATGATTTTTCAACTTTGATGATGAATATCTCGAAAACGAAACGTTGCCGAAAAAATATTTTTTCAGATTCATAATCAAAGCCCCAAAAAACCCCCGTATACCAAATTTGGTCAAAATCGGAGAGGAGGCAACTTTCGAGACAATTACCGCTAGTTTTCTTTAAATCTTGGGTGTTCTGATCCTGTGACCTACTGCACAATAACATCTAGTAAATAATAATATCTGATCTGTGATTTTATGGAGTATAGAAGTGTT